>JAVTVY010029875.1:0-135485 GCA_036873755.1 Hanleya hanleyi
GGTGGTGGAAATGATCAGTAAGCATGCTTACAAGATACCCCCCGAATGCACATTTGATAGAAATTAACGAATGTTTGTAGCAGAATATAACTATACATGTTATAGTTGTTTACAGGTAAGTTCACTTAGATTGCGTTTGGTGGCGGCACGGTATGTAATTAGTTGACAATGAGACCTTGCTCGATCGCGACTGCCGACGAGAAAAAATTGACCCTAGGTGGCGCCACCTGTAGACGCACATGCGCCAAACACAATCCCAAGAGAGGTCTCATGGTATGGTAGCTGCATACCAAATTTGAGAGGAATCCAAGTAGCAGTTCTCAAGTTATCCTCCGGAAACCAAATGTTACGGACGGACGGACGTTGGTACGGACGGACGGAGGGCGCCACCTGTAGACTCACATGCGCCAAACGCAATCCCAAGTGAGGTCTCATGGTATGGTAGCTGCATACCAAATTTGAGAGGAATCCAAGTAGTGGTTGTCAAGTTATACTCCGGAAAACCAAATGTTACAGACCAACGAGAAAGCTTTGACCCTAGGTGGCGACACCTGTAGACATAAACGCGCAAAACGCAATCCCATGCAAGGTCTCATGGTATGGTAGCTAGATACAGAATTTGAGAAGAATCCTATTAGCTGTTGTCAAGTTATGCTCCGGAAACGAAATGTTATGGACCGACGAGAAAGTTTTGACCCTAGGTGGCGCCACCTGTAGACTCACATGCTCCAAAAGCAATCCCATGCAAGGTCTCATGGTATGGTAGCTGCATACCAAATTTGAAAGGAATCCAAGTAGCGGTTGTCAAGTTATGCTCCGGAAACGAAATGTTACGGGCCGATGAGAAAGTTTTGACCATAGGTGGCGCCACCTGTGGACACACATGCGCCAAACGCAATCCCAAGAGAGGTCTCATGGTATGGTAGCTGCATACCAAATTTGAGAGGAATCCAAGTAGCGGTTCTCAAGTTAAAACTCCGGAAACCAAATGTTACGGACGGACGTTGGTACGGATGGACGGAGGGCGCCACCTGTAGACTCACATGTGCCAAACGCAATCCCATGCAAGTTCTCATGGTATGGTAGCTGCATACCAAATTTGAGAGGAATCCAAGTAGCGGTTGTCAAGTTATGCTCCGGAAACGAAATATTACGGGCCAATGAGAAAGTTTTGACCCTAGATGGCGCCACCTGTAGACACACATGCGCCAAATGCAATCCCAAGTGAGGTCTCGTGTTATAGTAGCTGCATACCAAATTTGAGAGGAATCCAAGTAGCGGTTGTCAAGTTATGCTCCGGAAACCAAATGTTACGGACGGACGGACGTACAGATGGACTGACGTACGGACGGATGGACATACGGACGGATGGACAAGCTGAAACCAGTATACCGCCCCTACACTACGTGTACGGGGGTATAACAAAAAATGAAAGTGATAGATATAATAGACTTCGTTTTCACGTGAGTGGTGTGCTGGGATTACAGCATGCAAGAAAGTGTAGCTTTATCAGTGGCAATTTATGCATTGCACAAGTGTGATAAGTTTAATGGCTTAGAAACACACTGATTGACACTCTCCTAATCACTCGTTTTAAATAATTTCCAAGGTACAGTAACATGTTTGGTGACGAAAATTGAAGCATTATGTTGTACCAGTTAAATGTGTGGACACAAATATGGTTCATGCAAAAGTTTTAGGATAAATCATATGATGTAAAATAGAATGATTTAACAGCAAAATTGAAGAAAAATGTTGTCCTTCATTTAAGGTGACGCGAAATTCAAACTACACTTCTGAAATAAATATGTTTTGTGCAAAAGCTGTAAGATAAATCATATGATGTGGAGTAGAATGATTTAATAGCAAAATTGAAGAAAAATGTTGTCCTTCATTTAAGCCGACGCGAAATTCACACTAACAGGGGTTCGATACTGCAGGGATTCCCCTGCCAGTTATTTCATATTATACTTCTGAAATAAAATATGGTTTGTGCAAAAGCTTTCTGATAAATCGATGCAGCAAAATTGAAGAAAAATGTTGTCCTTCATTTAAGGCGACATGAAATTCAAACCTAACAGGGGTTCGATACTGCGGGAGCCCCTCGCCGGTTATTTTCTCTTGTACTTGGGAAATAAAATAATGTCACCAACCTGTTAGTTATATAAAAGGGGGAAAAATTAGGTGATTCAGCATGTGTGTGAAAAAGCAATGTACACTGCAGGCTGAGAAGCTGTGAATAGGAAAAAGTCCAAAACTTTAACATTTAGTGCCCCAGGGGTGGAGAAATCCCCCAAGGGTAGTGCATAGGTTGAACAAGTGTAGCATCATGTAAGCTCTCAGAATATATGGGAATTGGGGAGTTCCATCCAATGGTAATCTTGAATGGCCCAGTCTTTCTTGTATCAGGGAACCTTCAAAAATCAAAATGAAACATGCAACCAAGGGTTCCCAATGGGCATAGATAACAGTGCAAAAAGCCAAGCCATCAATAAACAAAATAAAAAAAATAATTAAAATTCATGAAATCATCATAGCCATCTGAAAATCTAATCACTTCATCAGTCAACATTCAGGAAGCTCTCACCAAAGTTTGGTCAGGCCTGACTTGATAGATCTGCAGATATTCAGCGGACAAGAACATGTTGATGGGCATAGATAACATTGCAAAAGCTGAGCCATCAATAAATAATAAAAAAAATAATTAAAAATCACGAGATCATCATAGCCATCTGAAAATCTAATCATTTCTTCAGTCAACATTCAGGAAGCTCTCACCAAAGTTTGGTCAGGCCCGCCTTCATAGATCTGCAGATATTCAGCGGACATGGCAACGACAAGACCCTACAGCCCTATGGCTGAGGGGTAATAAAACAACAACGATCCATAAGTTATGCAAATCAAATCAAGTTTAATTGGCTGAAATTCAGTTTTCGTCTTCATTGAAATTGAGTTTTCCTGAAACGGTGGTATCTAATTGAGTTTTCCCTCGTCTGGTTTCCGATAACCGACCCTAAAAAATCGTCACTTCTATGAATCCCTGCGGTGTTTTCGGTGGATGTTTCGTGGTTCGGACAAAGCTAGGGTAATGGGACAAATTTATCAGTTCTATTAATCAAAGAAAACGGGTTTTCTTAATTTTCACATTTGCTATTTTGAGCGGATTTTATTTTGGGCGCCTGTACGTTTTGCGGAAGTAATTTGGCTCTGGATACGGCCCTGACTGGCAATACCGTATTGCTGAATATGCAGAGGAACCAATGACCAGTCATTCACTACACTGAACCAATGGCTGACATACGACTTTACTATGGAGCTCTTGATTGGCTACATGCTAGTAGAGTATGTAAATCAGTACAAAAGTAGGGCTAATGTATGCATACTTGTAGATCCGTTTTTAGAAGCCTGGGAAATGGCAGAAAAATAAAAAAAAATTGTAAAAAAATATTTAATGACCGGTTAGACCTGAAAGTCTCAAAAGGCACAAGTAAAAAATAAAAGGATCATAACCTGTAAGTTTCATGAACTTCCTTGCAATAGTTATTGAGATACGGCTCGGACAGACGGACAGACACATCCCCAGGGCCATAACAATACTCCTGAGCCCGAAGGGCTGAGGAGTAACTAGAGCCTTAGGCACTGGAACGGGGCTATTTAAATGTAAAATAGGCTGTTGGAATAATTCCACTAACTCTTTGATGTTCCATCGCATGGCGAAGAGCCATACTTGTAGTCTCACACATTCCTCTCAACAAGGATCTCTAGTGCATTAGTGTAATTGTACACATACATATATTTTTTTTAAAAACCGCTGGGACAGACATTTATTATGAAACCAACCTGATGAAATGATAAAATAATGTCTTCGCTGCATGTTACCAATATTTGTAAAAAATTCACTTTTTTCAGATAATCGAAAGCATATCCTTCAGCAGTAAATAACAATACGAAGCTGCGCATCTGAAAACCCCTCGTCTCTCGGTACATTCATAATGTATTCAATTTGAACCAAGATGTCAGGAACACCAAGCAGTCAAGTCACAAATATACAGATTATCAAAAATTTTGCAATTAAGAATGACCCCCAAGGTTTCCGTCCAATCAGTGAAACCGGTTTTCATTACATAAGTTTCTTGATGCATCAATGATGTATACCAAATTTTACATCGAGCATTTAAACGGTATCAGAGATAGAGATCAATAATGATATAGCATAAATTGAAGATGACCGCTCATCCTTCCCGCCACTCAGAGGAACTGATGTGGTTATTAATTGAAAGTCTCTTGATACATTGATGCTGTATACCAAGTTTTGTATAGAACACTGAAATGGTATCTCAGATATACATCATTAAAGATTTTGCATAAATTAAAGATGGCCACCAAGGTTTCCGCCCAATCAGAGAAACCAGAACTGTCATTTGTCGTAAGTATGCATCGATGATGTATACCAAATTTTACTTCGAGCACTTGAACGGTATCAGAGAACGAGATCATTAATGATTTTGCATAAATTAAAGATGGCCACCCATCCTTCTCTCCACTCAGAGGAACTGATGTGGTTATTCATTGCAAGTCTCTTGATACATCGATGCTGTATACCAAGTTTGGTATAGAACACTTAAATGATATCAAAGATATATATCATTAAAGTTTTTGCATAAATTAAAGATGGCCACCAAGGTTTTCAGTCAATCAGGTCCCGATTTAAAGTATCTGTATGCATCGATGATGAATACCAACTTTCATATAAAACAATTGAATGGTAACAGAGATATGTATCATTATCGATTTTGCATAAATTAAAGATGGCCTCCAGGATTTCCAGCTAATCAGAAAAGCCGGTTTGGTAATTCATTGAAAGTTGCTTAATGTATCTATGATGTATACTAACTTTCGTATTGAACAGTTGAATGGTTTCCGAGATATGGATCATTATCCATTTTGCATAAAATTAAAGATGGCCGCCAAGGTTTCCACCCAATCAGGTCCCAATTCAATAGGCTTCTGGTCCTTGACTAGGTAAATAAGCATACCAAATTTGGAATTCTTCAGTGGAACCGTTTTCCGTCTATCTCGCTCACGTACTGACGTACGAACAGACGGACGTTCAAGACGACAATACCCCATGGCCAAAATTGGCCGAGGGGTAAAAATGAGTATTGAGATACAATGTAAAATCCTCATGGTTAGATGGACTGAAGCTACGCTGGGATGCATCCTCTCATGGCCTCATATTGTTTCATGAACCTCCTCCCCAGTATATTACAGTTCTATTTGGTTATCTCCCCTGTCACCTTACAGCTTCAAAACTGTGATATGCAGAGCTCTTTCTGTAGATCAGGGGAAAATGCAACATTTCATGAATATTTCAGAAGTAGAATGAAAAGAAAATATTTCTGAATACAGGGAAATTATTATGTAAATGATTTGACCACCACTGGATTTTAGAAACTTACTATAAAAAGATAATGGAGAGGGTCTTGAGGGGTGAGCTTAAATGGCGAAAATTCCAACCTGTAACTCAACACACATATTTCATGAAAATGTAAATGAATACAGGCAAAGTGAAATATCCCATTGTTTTCTACAATGAATTACACTTATACTGGTATTATTTAATACTAAATTACTGCCCAAACACGCTTTCTAATGAGAATGAGTTAGTCCCACAAAATCACTCAACATGCACCTCTCAAAATCTGTGGTTTAGCCGACGACATATTTTGAGCACGAAAGTAGTGCCACTGCAAAATGAACTAAAACACGCATAAAATTAGATAAATGGAAATGTAACTTAAACATATCAGACCTGCAACTATACGCGAACATTAAAAACACAGAAAGCTGGACATTCTAAAGAAGGAAGTTTCAGACCTCTTTCTTGTCGTGTAGGAACTCTATCTTTTGCTGTGTTAGCAAGACACAGAGCTGCAGCTCAATTTTTTCTGACTACAGAACAGGACCATTAGTCCCTACGGGCCTACATCGCCCCGTGAAAAAGGGCCATAACGCTTGAAAATTATACCGGAACTTGGAAAAACTCTACGCTGCACAACTACGAGGTACTGGCCACATTCCATGCAAGATTCAATCCTGTCCATCAAATATTAACTGAGACATCGCGCGGACAAGAAATTCGGATGGACAAAAAGATGGACGGACGAAGCGATCGCTATATGCCCCATTAGAGAAGGGGGGGGGGGGCGTGAAAATGCATTACCCGACATGGTTCAGAACAACCTGCCGAAAAGAAACAAAATACTTTTCTTGGCTTGATGATATCAAGTTTGCTCAATTCATTATTATCTTGTTATTGCTTTATTGGAACAGAATTTTGGAAAATTTATAATAGTTTCTGTCCATCATGTTGAGGTGGTGGGAACCTTGGCTACTGATATGTAACCTATGTGTTAAGTAGTTTCCACACACCATCAAGATGCCAAATTCCTACTACTGGAAAATGTGTTTAAAAATTTTCAGTTTTTCAGGAATGTACCCGAGAATCCTGCATACTGCCATTCCTTCATGTCTCTATGGATTTATATCATTCCAGTCAACATGTGTCGAGAGAAAAGTGAAACTGCTGCAAACAGATAATCTTATTATTGAACAAAATTTGTGTTTTCAATTATAAATTTGCCATCACAAGATAGTGAACTAACCCCGATTATACCATGTACCCAAAGGGCAATATCAGAGGAATTAAGGTATCCTACCTTGGCATAAGAAATTCTGTCAAAAATCTCGTTAATTTCATCAGGATGGCCAACAGAAACATAAACGGGATGGGAACTGGCCAGACTGTCAAAGTCGAACACACTCTGTAAGTCTTCTGTGACAAACTGCTCAAACTGAAAGACAAAGGTGTACCCTTCCTTTCATTGGCATTCTGAACAGAATACACTGAAAATGATTCAATGTACATTTCTACAACACTTTCAATTTTAACAGCATCCCGAGATATTGAAGCTGATCAATTAATCAATCATTATTTCGATGAAATGTAATGTAATCAGAGCCAATTAAATATTATCTTGAAACAATCAGATGGCATTCCTGTCAACTCCACTCGAATATAAGCCAAATCCGATGAAAATTTTCCTATCAGAACCAATCAAATAACATATCCGTTACAGCCAAACAAATGGCATTCCTGTCAGAACTGTTGGAGGGTACGAAGATTGCATGGTCCCTACCATTTTCCATGTCGGTTCAACGAAATCCACTCCAATGTACTCTACATAACTGGCAAATCCCTCGTTGAGCCAGAGGTCATCCCACCAGCTGGGGGTCACAAGGTCACCGAACCACTGAAAAATGGGAGAACATAATGCCATGACCTTACTGAATACCGTCATGACCTTACTGAATACCGCCATGACCTTACTAAATACCCCCATGACCTTACTGAATACCGACATGACAATTCTTATGAGAATCAGAAATGATAAATAATAGACTAGTACTGTGTTCAATCTGTACAACTGTAGTACAGGGTGTGCAGTTCTGTACAACTATAGTACAGGGTGTGCGGGACTGTACAACTACAGTACAGGTTGTGTGTGTCTGTACAAGTACAGTACAAGGTGTGTGTGTCTGTACAACTACAGCACGATGTGTGCATATCTGTACCACTACAGCACAAAGTGTGTGTGTGTACAACTACATGGTGTGCATGTCTGTACAACTAGAGTACAAGGTGTGTGTATCCATAAAAGTACAGTACAAGGTGTGCGGGTCTGTACAACTACACTGTACAGCACAGTGTGTGTGTGTGTGTGTGTACAGCAACAGTACAAGGTGTGCGGGTCTGTACAACTACATTGTACAGCACAGTGTGTGTGTGTGTGTGTGTCTGTACAGCAACAGTACAAGGTGTGTGGGTCTGTACAACTACAGTACAGGGTGTGTGTCTGTACAACTACGGTACAAGGTGTGTGTGTCTGTACAACTACAGCACAAGGTGTGCATATCTGTACAACTACAGCACAAAGTGTGCGTGTGTAAAACTAAAGCACATGGTGTGCATGTCTGTACAACTACAGCACAAGGTGGGCATGTCTGTACAATTAAAGCACATGGTGTGCATGTTTGAACTACAGCACAAAGTGTGCGTGTCTGTACAACTAAAGCACATGGTGTTCATGTCTGTATAACTACAGCAAAAGGTGTGCATGTCTGTACAACTACAGCACAAGGTGTGCATATCTGTACAACTACAGTACAAGGTGTGTGTGTGTCTGTACAACTACAGCACAAGGTGTGCAGGTCTGTACAACTACAGCACAAGGTGTGCATGTCTGTACAACTAAAGCACATGGTGTGCATGTCTGTACAACTACAGCACAAGGTGTGCGTGTCTGTACAACTACAGCACAAGGTGTGCATATCTGTACAACTACAGTACAAGGTGTGTGTGTGTCTGTACAACTACAGCACAAGGTGTGCAGGTCTGTACAACTACAGCACAAGGTGTGCATGTCTGTACAACTAAAGCACATGGTGTGCATGTCTGTACAACTACAGCACAAGGTGTGCGTGTCTGTACAACTACAGCACAAGGTGTGCGTGTCTGTACAACTACAGTATAAGGTGTGTGCGTGTCTGTATAGTCATATTGTTGGACTCGGCTGTAGCTGCCAAAAGCCTTTGGAATGTTCATTCTCCACCCAATTTTTCTTTTTAAGTTGAAATTTAACACAACAGATTATAATATTGGCATGACCTCAGATGGACAAACTAGGAGCTTAGACAGGTGGTCTCCCCTGATTGTTACATGTATATAATATAGCCAACAGGTGGTCTCCCCTGATTGTTACATGTATATAATATAGCCAATAAGGTGCATGAGATTCATTTATTGCGCAATAATGTAGCTCACAAAGACATCTGCAATGTAGGCTCTTCTTTTGCATTAATACAGTATTAACTGAACAAAAGTTTACCTGATGCGCAAGCTCATGAGAGACAACTACGGCTACTCGCTGTTTGTTAGCTTCTGTCGACACCAGGGGATCATACAACATGGCCGTCTCTCGGTACGTAATGAGGCCCCAGTTCTCCATGGCCCCGGCTCCAAAATCAGGAATGGCTATCATATCTAGTGTAGAAGGAAAGATCACAGTTGCATTCTGAGCGACCAGTCGAGGAATTAACTTTCACGATAGTTCATGGCATTGTGACTAATGTCACAGGATTAGCAATAGATCAGAATTTTTTTGAAGATGACTGGCCTTGATCTATATTTCCAAGTTCTTTAGCGAATATAATTAAGCCCCTTTCCATGGTCGTAGCAGGCATTGATACATGTTTTTGCCAATTTCGAGGTTCCAGGTAACCTAATTAGGTCAGAAAGTAGGTCAAATTGACTTGTCCCAATTAGGTCAGGTCACACTGACATTGACCTAATTAAGTGCATTTTCATGGTCTTAGGAGGCATTAGGACATGTTTTTGCCTATTTCGAGGTTTATAGGTCACCTAAGTAGGTCAAATTTTCATAAAAAGTTGGTCGGCTCAAAACTTGTTGGTAACAGTCCCCTAATGCATGTTCATGCCAAAAATCAAGGTTCTGATGTCAACGGTTCTCCTTAATTTGCCGGAGAAAGGATTCGGATGGACTGACTAACTCATTACCAGACAATTTGCAAATGAGAGCCTACTTCATAGGAATAACTGTTCCTCGCTACATTAACAATCCTGCTTATGTAGGATAAACTATCTGCCGAACCATATATAAGGCAAGTGAGCCACATCATAGTGAACCTGCTAAATGGGCCAACACAAGCAAAGACCCGGTACATTTTAATGGGGTTCTGGCTCCATGTGGAGTGACTTGGAATGCCAAAATGAAATATCATGTATGATAGAAATTTTTCAGTAAGTTTACAGTAGATTTTTTTTGTCATACATGTATGCTTTGAGTAATTCAGATTCTCAGCCACTGGGGTCTTAAGTTTCTGAATAACAGCATCCTGAAGTGGTGTACTTAAAATTAAAAATCGACCATAGAGGTCCATGTCCACCGCTAGCAGCACCAGTTATGGTGGATTACATCCACCATAACTGGCGCTGCTGCTGCGGGGGCCATGGACCTCTATGGTCGATTTTTTTTTGTCGATATCTCATATCATTGATAAGAGTGAGATTTGAAAATGGAGATGAACTTAACATAATCTAATACAGCGGATGGCACCCATATTGGATTATGCACATTCATAAAACATAATACATGACTGTCATCTCACTAAGGTCAAGGGACTCCCCAAGTTTGAAGTAGATCAGTTGAATCGTACTCCAGCTAAATGTCCGGACAAGATCAAACTGCTTAAAATCCAATGAAATCCAGTATGGCCGATGGTGGCCATATTGGATTAAGCACGTCCTTGAAAAACAATCCTAATCCTCCTCTCAACAATGTCAAGGCACTCCCCAGGTATGAAGTAGATCGGTTGAATCGTTCTCGAGTTATTGTCCAGACAAGATTCAACTGCTTACAATCCAATATGGCTGACGGCGGCCATATTAGATTATGCACATTGCTGGAAAACAATCCCAACTGTCCTCTCACCAATGTCAAGGCACACCCTAAATTTGAAGTTGATCGATTAAATCGTTCACGAGTTATTGTCCGGACAAGAAAATCTAAGATCCAACTGCTTATAATCCAATATGGCTGACGGCGGCCATATTGGATTATGCACATTGCTGAAAAAAAATCCCAACCGTCCTCTCACTGATGTCAAGGCACTCCCCAAGTTTGAAGTAGATCAGTTGAATCGTACTCCAGTTATTGTCCGGACAAGATCAAACTGCTTAAAATCCAATGAAATCCATTATGGCTGATGGTGGCCATATTGGATCAAGCACGTCCTTGAAAAACAACCCTAATCCTCCTCTCAACAATGTCAAGGCAATCCCCACATATGAAGTAGATCGGTTGAATCGTTCTGGAGTTATTGTCCGGATGAGATCCAACTGCTTATAATCCAATACGGCTGACGGCGGCCATATTAGATTACGCACATTGCTGAAAAACAATCCCAACCGTCCGCTCACCAATGTCAAGGCACACCCAAAGTTTGAAGTTGATCGGTTAAATCGTTCACGAGTTATTGTCCGGACAAGAAAATCTAAGATCCAATTGCTTATAATCCAATATGGCTGACGGCGGCCATATTAGATTACGCACATTGCTAAAAAACAATCCCAACCGTCCTCTCACCAATGTCAAGGCACACCCCAAGTTTGAAGTTGATCGGTTAAATCGTTCACGAGTTATTGTCCGGACAACAAAATCTAAGATCCAACTGCATATAATCCAAAATGGCTGACGGCGGCCATATTTGATTACGCACATTGCTGAAAAACAATCCCAACCGCCCTCTCACCAATGTCAAGGCACACCCCAAGTTTGAAGTTGATCGGTTAAATCGTTCACGAGTTATTGTCCGGACAAGAAAATCTAAGATCGAACTGCTTATAATCCAAAATGGCTGACGGCGGCCATATTGGATTACGCACATTGCTGAAAAACAATCCCAACCGTCCTCTCGCCGATGTCAAGGCACACCCCAAGTTTGAAGTTGATCGGTTGAATCATTCACGAGTTATTGTCCGGACAAGAAAATCTTACGGAATTACGGACACCGGTGTTTCTAAGTCCCCCCCCTACTAAGTAGCGGGGGACAAAAAAGTGTATTATGACAAGATAATGTGCTTAAGCTTAACTGATTTTTTCTTTTTTTACATAATATTTCATCTTGACAATCCAAAACCTGTTGTACTGAAACCAACTAAATATTACCAAGGAGAGCTGGTTTTATGTAATCATTAGGAGATTTTTCCAAGAGTTATCATTGTGATCATATAGGTATTTGGGAAAGATCTATTTCATGTAAATTTGCAAATACACAGAAATAACATACACAGATGCATATACATGATAGGTCAGGAAATGAGCTGAAATTTTTTTTTTAATAAAACAATAATATTAATGTTATGATAAAATGTAATACAGTTACATTATATAACTGATAATCATTAAGTGATATTGGCCACCGGCTCAGTGCTTCTAAGTGCTGGAAATTGTTGAATGAAAGTACTCAAAGTACTGATGTCTGGATCGCCAATAATGGATTTAAAGTTTCAAAACATTTCAGCTGGCATGTTTCAGCCGACAGCAGATGTATGGATAAATGTGGAGATTTTCTCCAAGTTGTGGACGAGTCTGTTTGAGGAATAACAACTGGAATACAGAGTTTAGTCCTCAAGGAAGTGAATTTGTGAAGGCGGCTCATTTCGAAATATGCCAGGTCTTCATGGTAGCAAGAAACTGTCTGCAGTAATATGCTCAAAAGTGGATCGTCTGCGTCTTCTACCAGTTTTTGCGAGCAGATTTTCATAATTCATGCAATTTTATTGTGACAAAATGATACGACAAATTTGCGAGGAGACTGGATAGTTTTATTAACTGGTTTTATTAATAGTTCTGTGTAGTGCAGATATTGGCAAGAGCTGCACGAGTTTGTGTTAAGTCCTAAGCTAAGATTCATAGCGTCTCCCTTTCCTCAACGCTATGCCGACGACAAATACATTTCCCTGTTGGTAACTCGAACATCTCCATCACGCACTTATTATTACCTTTGCGCCCTATTGGACATTCATTAACTTGAGAAAATGGGCTGCGATGAATAATACGAAGCTGCGCATCTGAAAACCCCTCGGCTCTGGGCGCCAGCCATTCATAATGTATTCAATTTGAAGCAAGACTTCAGGAACACCAAGCAGTCAAGTGACAAATATACAGATTATGAAAAATTTTGCCATTAGAAATGGCCTCGAACATTTCCGTCCAATCAGAGAAACCGGTATTCATTACATAATTCTGTTGATGCATCGATGATGTATACCAAATTTTACATGGAGCATTTGAAAATTATCAGAGATAGAGATCATTAATGATTTCGCATAAATTAAAGATGGCCGCCCATCCTTCCCACCACTCAGAGAAACTGATGTGGTTATTCATTGCAAGTCTCTTGATACATGGATGCTGTATACCAAGTTTCATATAGAACACTGAAATGGTATCAAAGATATACATCATTAAAGATTTTGCATAAATTAAAGATGGCCACCAAGGTTTCCGCCCAATCAGAAATGCCAGAACTGTCTATTGATACATCGATATGATGTATATATTTATTTAGATTCGCAACTCGCTTCTACATCGATGCTGTCGAGATTGCAGAAGATAGACAATATATTGTCTATATCATAGCACTTTATCAGATAGATCATTCATCTAAATTGCCATAGAGCACTTCAGCACTTCATGATGATACCAAGTTATATTGATATTGATGCTATTTAAGCACCGAATAGATTCGCAAATGTGTTTTAACTTCGATGATCGCATAAATTTCACAAGAAGACATATATATGCAAGTTTGGTCCTAATTTCTGAGCACTGTTGATAATCGTTCAAGATCTAACAATGTGCATAGCATTCAGCACTGGGTCATGGTAAGGCTAATATATCGTTCTAGATTCTAGCTGTAGATAAATCGCAAATCCTAGATTTAGTTCATTCACTTAATTCGTTCACATAAGGGAGACGTCAATACATGATCTTCGATCCTATTTCAGCATTTTGTATAGATTCGCAAATGTGTTTACCTCGTCGAGGTATGGCAGATGAAGACCAATATATAAGTGTCTTAATTAGCACTTTGAATAATCAGCACTCATTGATATAATCAATCATCTAAATTGCATAGATTCGCACTTCATGGGAAAGTTAATAAATATTGTGATATTTAAATTGCGTAGATTCGCAAAATCTGTTTACCTCGTTCGAAAACTGGAGAAGACAAATCCCAGTCTAACAACACTTTTTAACTCAGAAAATTGCCAGATTATCACTTCAGGAAACAAATATATTGTAATTTACGTAGATTACAAAAACTTTTACTCGCAAGATTGCAGAGAAGACAAACTTTCTAATTAAACTTTGATTGCTCATCTAAATTCATGCAAGCCCAAAAAGGGAAACGGAATACATTGATATTGGGCGAGATTCGAAATCGTTACACTCAATGAATTGCAAGAATATAATAGTTACAAAAAGCCTTTGATAATCTCATCTAAATTGCTACTTCGCCTGATGGAATGTTAATATATTGTCTATGAGTGAGATTCGCTACAGGTCTTTACCTCGTCAGATTGCAAGATACAATACATTGTCTAATTAAACTTTGATAAATCTAAATTCAACCGATTGCACTTCAGGGAAAGCTGGTTATGATATTTAGCTAGATGCATCTTCTTTACCTAGTCCGACTGCAGAGAAATATACTAAATAGCACTTTGATTTCATCTAAATTGTGATTCAGAAAGTAATATTTGCTAATCTATGGTGGTGCCGGGGTTTAAAGGCGATATAATTCTTCTAATTATCATCTAAATTGCATAGATTCGCACTGCAGGGAAAGGTAATATATCGTCTATTTAGCATAGATTCGCAAATCGATTTGTCATTCACTTTATTGTCACATAAGGGAGAGTCAATATATTGTCTATTTAGCGTAGATTCGCAAATGTGTTTACCTCGTGGAGATGGCAGAGAAGACAATATATTGTCTAATTAGCACTTTGATCATCTCATCTAAATTGCAAAGATTCGCACTTCATGGAGAGTTAATATATTGTCAATTTAGCGTAGATTCGCAATTCTGTTTTACCTCGTCGAGATGGCAGAGAAGACAATATATTGTCTAATTAGCACTTTGATAATCTCATCTAAATTGCATAGATTCGCACTGCAGGGAAAGGTAATATATCGTCTATTTAGCGTAGATTCGCAAATCGATTTGTCATTCACTTTATTGTCACATAAGGGAGAGTCAATATATTGTCTATTTAGCGTAGATTCGCAAATGTGTTTACCTCGCCGAGATGGCAGAGAAGACAATATATTGTCTAATTAGCACTTTGATAATCTCATCTAAATTGCATAGAGATTTGTCACTATCAATGGAGCAGATTAATATTATATCTCAATTTAGCGTAGATTCGCAATTCTGTTTTACCTCGTCGAGATGGCAGAGAAGACAATATATTGTCTAATTAGCACTTTGATAATCTCATCTAAATTGCATAGATTCGCACTTCATGGAAAGTTAATATATTGTATATTTAACGTAGATTCGCAAAACTGTTTTACCTCGACGAGATTGCAGAGAAGACAATATATTGTCTAATTAGCACTTTGATAATCTCATCTAAATTGCATAGATTCGCACTTCAGGGAAAGTTAATATATTGTATATTTAGCGTAGATTCGCAAATCTGTTTTACCTCGACGAGATTGCAGAGAAGACAATATATTGTCTAATTAGCACTTTGATAATCTCATCTAAATTGCATAGATTCGCACTTCAGGGAAAGTTAATATATTGTATATTTAGCGTAGATTCGCAAATCTGTTTTACCTCGTCGAGATGGCAGAGAAGACAATATATTGTCTAATTAGCACTTTGATAATCTCATCGAAATTGCATAGATTCGCACTTCATGGAAAGTTAATATATGGTCTATTTAGCGTAGATTCCCAAATGTGTTTTAACTTCGGCGAAATTTCCCAGAAAACAATATATTGTCTAATTAGCACTTTGATAATCTCATCTAAATTGCATAGATTCGCACTGCACGGTAAGGTAATATATCGTCTATTTAGCGTAGATTCGCAAATCGATTTGTCATTCACTTTATTGTCACATCAGGGAGAGTTAATATATTGTCTATTTAGCGTAGTTTCTCAAATGTGTTTACCTCGTCGAGATGGCAGAGAAGGCAATATATTGTCTAATTAGCACTTTGATAATCTCATCTAAATTGCATAGATTCGCACTTCATGGAAAGTTAATATATTGTATATTTAGCGTAGATTCGCAATTCTGTTTTACCTCGTCGAGATTGCAGAGAAGACAATATATTGTCTAATTAGCACTTTGATAATCTCATCTAAATTGCATAGATTCGCACTTCAGGGAAAGTTAATATATTGTATATTTAGCGTAGATTCGCAAATCTGTTTTACCTCGTCTAGATTGCAGAGAAGACAATATATTGTCTAATTAGCACTTTGATAGTCTCATCTAAATTGCATAGATTCGCACTTCAGGGAAAGTTAATATACTGTCTATTTAGCGTAGATTCGCAAATCTGTTTTACCTCGTCGAGATTGCAGAGAAGACAATATATTGTCTAAATAGCACTTTGATAATCTCATCTAAATTGCATAGATTCGCACTTCATGGAATGTTAATATATTGTCTATTTAGGGTAGATTCGCAAATCTGTTTTACCTCGTCGAGATTGCAGAGAAGACAATATATTGTCTAATTAGCACTTTGATAATCTCATCTAAATTGCATAGATTCGCACTTCAGGGAAAGCTAATATATTGTATATTTAGCGTAGATTCGCAAATCTGCTTTACCTCGTCGAGATTGCAGAGAAGACAATATATTGTCTAAATAGCACTTTGATAATCTCATCTAAATTGCATAGATTCGCACTTCATGGAAAGTTAATATATTGTCTATTTAGCGTAGATTCGCAAATGTGTTTTAACTTCGGCGAAATTTCACAGAAGACAATATATTGTCTAATTAGCACTTTGATAATCTCATCTAAATTGCATGGATTCCCACTGCATGGTAAGGTAATATATCGTCTGTTTAGCGTAGATTCGCAAATCGATTTGTCATTCACTTTATTGTCACATAAGGCAGAGTCAATATATTGTCTATTTAGCGTAGATTCGCAAATGTGTTTACCTCGCCGAGATGGCAGAGAAGACAATATATTGTCTAATTAGCAGTTTGATAATCTCATCTAAATTGTATAGATTCGCACTTCAGGGAGAGTTAATATATTGTCTATTTAGCGTAGATTCGCAAATGTGTTTACCTCGTCGAAATGGCAGAGAAGACAATATATTGTCTAATTAGCACTTTGATAATCTCATCTAAATTGCATAGATTCGCACTTCATGGAAAGTTAATATATTGTATATTTAACGTAGATTCGCAAATCTGTTTTACCTCGACGAGATTGCAGAGAAGATAATATATTGTCTAATTAGCACTTTGATAATCTCATCTAAATTGCATAGATTCGCACTTCATGGACAGTTAATATATTGTATATTTAGCGTAGATTCGCAAATCTGTTTTAACTTCGGCGAAATTTCCCAGAAGACAATATATTGTCTAATTAGCACTTTGATAATCTCATCTAAATTGCATAGATTCGCACTGCATGGTAAGGTAATATATCGTCTATTTAGCGTAGATTCGCAAATCGATTTGTCATTCACTTTATTGTCACATCAGGGAGAGTTAATATATTGTCTATTTAGCGTAGATTCTCAAATGTGTTTACCTCGTCGAGATGGCAGAGAAGGCAATATATTGTCTAATTAGCACTTTGATAATCTCATCTAAATTGCATAGATTCGCACTTCACGGAGAGTTAATATATTGTCTATTTAGCGTAGATTCGCAAATGTGTTTACCTCGTGGAGATGGCAGAGAAGACAATATATTGTCTAATTAGCACTTTGATAATCTCATCTAAATTGTATAGATTCGCACTTCATGGAGAGTTAATATATTGTCAATTTAGCGTAGATTCGCAATTCTGCTTTACCTCGTCGAGATGGCAGAGAAGACAATATATTGTCTAATTAGCACTTTGATAATTTCATCTAAATTGCATAGATTCGCACTTCACGGAGAGTTAATATATTGTCTATTTAGCGTAGATTCGCAAATGTGTTTACGTCGTGGAGATGGCAGAGAAGATAATATATTGTCTAATTAGCACTTTGAAAATCTCATCTAAATTGCATAGATTCGCACTTCATGGAAAGTTAATATATTGTCTATTTAGCGTAGATTCGCAAATGTGTTTTAACTTCGGCGAAATTTCAGAGAAGACAATATATTGTCTAATTAGCACTTTGATAATCTCATCTAAATTGCATATATTCGCACTGCATGGTAAGGTAATATATTGTATATTTAGCGTAGATTCGCAAATCTGTTTTACCTCGTCGAGATTGCAGAGAAGACAATATATTGTCTAAATAGCACTTTGAGAATTTCATCTAAATTGCATAGATTCGCACTTCATGAAAAGTTAATATATTGTATATTTAGCGTAGATTCGCAATTCTGTTTTACCTCGTCGAGATGGCAGAGAAGACAATATATTGTCTAAATTTTATTCATACACATATTTTGTTGAATAGGAAGCAATATATTGTCTAATTAGAGCATTGGTAATGTGATGTAAATTGCAAATATCCGCAATTGAAGAAGACTTAATATACTTTCTATTTAACATATATTCACAAAGCGGTTTAACCCTATCGATCATGCTTCATTCTCTATTGTTGAACTCAGAAATGATATGTTGTTAATATAACAATAATACATGTATTATCTATGCACTAGTAAATCCTTAACAAGTAAATTGAATGTGGATATCCCTTGTTTGTTGAACCTAGAAATGCCATATTGTTACAATCACTATAAAACCATTAAGCGAACAATTCTCGTGAGAACCAAATGGCATTCGACACTAGGGGTTGCGTCAAAATGGTAAAAGGTCGACAATAATTTGATGATATTCCGTGCAGATTTTAGCAACTATCTCCCTAAAAAAAGAACTATATAGTCATCTGTGAGCCCATCCAAGGGGTGGTTTTAAAATTTGCAGTGCTATCGCGAAAGGTGGCGAATGTCCTCTCGGACTTACAGAAATGATAATGACAATGTCGCTCATGACAATGCTTCACCTTTGATTGTTGAACCTAGAAATGGCATATTGTTACCATGAAAACAATTCGAAGAAAGGGCGTTAATCACGAAAGCTGAAAACCTGGACTCTCTCTCTGGTATATTGTTTAACGATAATCTTTGCTCCATGCTACATGTAATGCTACACTATTATCTTCGCAATGAATATATCATGTCATTAGTACATGTAATTTGGATGACCTTCTTCCACAAAAATGATATTAGATACCTGTGCATTGCGTTTACGTGATAAAATGATATAATTATATTTTGTACGATTTATCACACATCATTCGCACTGACATTTTCTTCCTCCGAAGGGTGACGCTATAGTCATGTCTTTGTCTCTTCAATGGGTGGTATTGGGTCCATCGACATTAGGAACACAAGAAGCTGCTTCACCGAAGAATCAGAACGGCCATATGTTGTTAATACATGTAATAAGCCAGTAATTAAAATTGTTGTTATGAAACACTCTTGTCGATTAACAGCGATACATACACAAATATTGTGTACGGGATACAAAAGTTGTTATCCATAAAATAGCCTTTTATTATATGTGGCATCAGGTCGTTTCGTCACGCGATATTCCGGCAAGCTACATTTCGGTAAGCGACATTTCGTTACGCGACTTTGACATGTGAAAATGTCGCGTGCCGCAATGTCGTACTCTTCACTTTGTGCCGAAATGTTGCATGCCGAAATCTCGTATATGCCGAGATGTCGCGTGCCGAAATGTCGCGGATTTGTTATATATTCGACTTTTTACTGGAGATATATGTGTCACTTGTGGGGAGATTTGGAGTGTTTGATTCATACTTTTACTTCATTACCAGAAACTGAAATAGAATATGCTGTATCTTCTATCGACAATGTACAAAGAAAGTTAAAACCTGGCATGGAGATATCCAAACCATAGTTTATTAGGTCTACACTCATATAATTTGCGTTTCGATAGAAAAAACTCGGTAAAACAAAAGCCCGCTGCAACTGATGTTTTCGATCATGGTCACATATGCTTTATTTCTTGTCCATGGACGCATTTCTGTGTTTGATGATATACCAGAGAGAAAAGGTAAATCTGTATCGGTGATTCTGCGGACGTTATATTTAAACTGGCCAAGCCATTGAAATGACTTTTCGGTACATTGAGTGTTGACTTCGTATGTTTTGACGATTTTTTCTAACTTGGGAGTGAAATCTTTCTGTTTATGGACGGCTTCGCAGAAAGTGATCAGAGCGGATATGCCTATTATGCCTCCGTTCGCCAAATCTGGTAAATCACTCGTTTGGGAACGATGATAAGCATAAGTATGTATCAATCTCAGTAAGGTCAGATATAATATCACGGAATACATGTATTATATCTAAATTCAGCCCTATATAAATCCCGTGCGAGTTGAAACTACTATTGTTAGCCTATCAGATGGATAGCTGGTTGTAACTATTTCAAAATCACGCCCACAGTAATTACACGCGGTAGCTCGTGGTCTAATATATAAACATTATCCCGAAACAGTTTCCAAATAAGGCATCATTTCCCGGCAGGGCCCGTAAACATGAACGAGTTTACTCCCGCCGAAAAATCTGGCTTTGTTAGGGGTAGAAAATATCAAAAGATTGTGCCGTGCGAATATGTTAATCTCATTGGAGTAAACGTCAATTATTGTCAGAGCGAAAAGGTTGAAATGGTCGTGATTGCCTGATTTGGGGATCTTACATTGAACACTTTCATCACTCCAATCTGTGTCTCCTCCCGATTTATACCTCCATAATTAGTTTAAAGTCAGCATCAAGAATAATTAGCTTTATTATACAGAATCTACATGAATGGTTGATACATGCGATTCAACTGGCTGATTTTGGTGAGCTATGTAGCATAATTAGTATACTAAAAACAAACTTGTTTTCTAAACTTCAAATTTTTTTCATCGTTAGTCATAGTTTCACGCAATATATTGCCTAGTATGTGTGTGTCTTCCTATTTCTGTCCTCTTAGTGCCCAATATACTGATAATTCCTGTGTAACACCAGTGACATGATTGAAGACAAGTGTTAGGAAAAGTTTATTATTCGGAATGTCTGCATTTATTGTACGCATTATAAAGAGTTTTGTCAATGGAGACTCTGTTGAAATCAAATTCTATAGTCATTGGCGATCTTGATTTTCAGATATTTCCCCAAGTGAAAATGTGCCTTTCCGTGAGAATGACCCCACAGTGCTATTTAGACAATATATTGTGAAGCCGGCGTGTGAAATTGAATCTGCGAATCTAAAAACAGATTTGCGAATCTACGCTAAATATACAATATATTATTCACTTCCCCCACAGTGCTATATAGACAATATATTGTGAAGCCGGCGTGTGAAATTGAATCTGCGAATCTACGCTAAATAGACAATATATTAAGTATGCAGGAGGTGCGAATCGATGCACTTTAGATGCGATTATCAAAGTGCTAATTAGACAATATATTGTCTTCTCTGCAATCTCGACGAGGTAAAACAGATTTGCGAATCTACGATAAATATACAATATATTAACTTTCCCCGAAGTGCGAATCTATGCAATTTAGATGAGATTATCAAATTGCTAATTAGACAATATATTGTCTTCTCTGCAATCTCGACGAGGTAAAACAGATTTGCGAATCTACGCTAAATAGACAATATATTAACTCTCCCTGCAGTGCGAATCTATGCAATTTAGATGAGATTATCAAAGTGATAATTAGACAATATATTGTTTCTTTCTGGGGAACAAGAGCTCCAACCATGCAAACCATTCGTGTATTTCGAAAAGGAAAACGCCGACATTCTCGGTATGAGCAAACTGAGAAGAATGGAATGTGCTCGCGTGAAGCTTTCTCGCGATGACAGGTTAAGGAAAGAGATATTCAGCGTTTTACGTCATGTTACATTGTACGTCACAGGTTATGTTGACTTTGGTCCATGGAAGATGAGCGTTATCCGCTTTAATAAGTATCGGCGACCTCAGTGGGGTATAACTTGTCATTGACGTCACGGACAAGTCGAACGATATTCTCACTCACCCGAATCAGTCGGTGTACCTCCATTCGCAACTTCTCGGGGATCTCCGGTTTGAGATGTCCCCTTCGTAGATTTCCGCTCGGGAGTTCCGAACGGGTGTACCTCGTGTGAGGGAGGATACTCGAACAGTGTCGATCATTCCGTCAGCAAGTTTACTCTGCTGCATAATCTGGTAGTGGGATGAATTCTCATTCAATATTTACGTTCAGTTGAATTGATGCAGGGGGCATATTGCGGTCGGTGGATTTGTTCGGGGAGAAACAGAATATATTGTATAATTAGCATCTCGTTCTAAATAGCAAAGTATCCTAGAAAATATCTGCAAATTAGCAGCTTTGCTAATTAGATTCTAAATAGATGCGAGAGAATATAAGCCAATCGCGCACCTTAATGCGACTAGAACAGAAGGTGTATATCTGAGTTTCTCCGCCACATAGCAGAAATTAGCGTAGACATATACATGTACACACGCTCGGCAATATATCTACAGAGACAGGTAAATACAAAGGTTATCACTGTACATGTACTTGACATAATTTATCACCATTGGAGATGAGTTTATTGATATGACACATCGCTATCAGTTAGCATTAACCCTATCTATAAATCAATCATTAGTACATGTACTCTATTAACCCTTCTCAACTGTATAAATAGCTATAGAATCTTACACTACTGGTTTAACGTGAGCGTCAATAACTCATGATAAGGCCTTTGTTTCGATTAAGGTGGATGTTGAAGACAGGGGTCTCTTCGTTCACTTAACCGAATGCTCACCACGGAAGTAGAATATCCTTTGATGTCACCGCCATATAGACAGTGTGTAACCAGCGTGTTCCACAACATAGGATAGGTTCAGGGACTGATCTTAGACATAAAATCTTGGTAGGATAAAAAGGTTGATCCTGCCCCTCTCCCCACCTTGGACGACTCCGAGATGGCCGCTTTAATAACGTCACAGTGACGTCACCTTCAAAACAAGCATTTTTGGTCGATTTTTCGGACTGCTTTTTCGAAATTAGTGATTTTTTTTGCAAAAACTGCATGATAAATTAGTAAATAATAGCCTGATGTGAAATAAAACAGATTTTGCTAAATTTCTCCCGAAGAAAAGCAGGAATTTTGAAGAAAAATGATAAAAACATCACTTTTCTGGTACGCCACATGGCCGCCATCTTGAATTCATCAATGATCCTCCACTCGAGGGTTTATGCAAATAAGTTCAAAATGCCCGAATATGATAAACTAAAAAAGTGACGGAGGTCAACTTTCATTTTTGTATTTGTCGTCCCGGGAACAGGAGAGAACTTGTGGTAGGGGGGACAGGTGGGATGAAATATTCATGAGAAAGTTTCACTGAACGATACATTCAAGGGAAATCAGTGAGATTTTATAGCGACACCTACATATACAAATGGAGACCGTTGACAGGATATTAATTTATTAAGATTGATTAAGCTGAATGTATGTGTCGTTTTCGTTCACCTGTACCAGGATTCAAATTCACGTCACTTGATGTATTAGTATATGGTTCGTTAATATAGGCAGTGATTCTTAATGGACACCGACAGCTTACTTAATGCCTGGTTTGATGCATGCGATGTTACCAATGTTTATGAATGTTGACACAATCAGACCTCGACGAGATTGGTCTGTTCTTAAGTACACATGCAAGTCGGTTGCAACCAGTAACCACTCGATTGATTGGTGGTAAAAGTAACAAAACTGGTAGGAAAGTTCGCCTTGCAGTATTGTCCAGTTTTATCTGACCAGTCAACTACTGGTAGCTAACTGATCTATTCCTTGTTGGATTCTACTAATTTTCTACTGTCTGGCTACTGTTCAATTGAGTTACCATGCCGTTACCAAGAGATTACTCATATGTTACCAACTCAATTTTGCAGAATTGCATACATTTGATAACAATGAAGTAGCACGTCAGTAACCTGTTCGACTACTGCTCAGTTACTGGCTTTCCTTTCAGTATTTAATTGTTGGCAAGTGCAACTGCGGTGCTGTTCTGTTATCAAATCCGACACTAGTCAGTAACTGAACATTACCAACCAGTCATCTATGAGTAACCACACATTAACGTTAATGGAATAACCTAGTGGTTACCAACATGAAACTGAAAGATGCTGAGTGGAACTGAACTGAAAAGTACTGAACGTTGAAAGTTTTAAGTGTTTAGAATTGGACGACATTAGAAATACGGTGCTGGGTGAGAAATTCAGCTGATGGTGACTGATTTTCTAACATAGACCGGATGGTTCTACAGTAAGGGCCAGTTTTGAGTGGCAGTAGTCCGAATTTTTCAATCCAGCATTTCCGCATTTTCGGGGGTATGATTTGTTACGAGAGAGTTTTATCTTGACAATAATGATATTTTAAGCGATTGATGGAAAATATTTCTTGGGAAACGGTCAGTTTTGAATTTATATAGTTAATACTCTGTCATCTACGTCACAACAAAGATGCAAAAGTTGCCAGCTTCCCATATAAAATTTGATTTTATTTTCAGATGTCCTGTCTGGACACACTTACCACAGTCTTCTCTGGTTATATTTTAATATATATTTCCCAGTTATATTCCTATTGTAAAATATCACACAATACATACATTCCTCTATTCATAGGATCGGGATTCGATTACTTCCAAAATAATATTCTTTGTTTACTTCTGAATAGCAAAGAAACAGACCAATTATATTTTCAATCTTTCTTATCAATGTGGATACATGTAGAATAATATACGTACTTTTCTATATCAGTTTGAGATTGATTATCATCGAATATCGTCAAAAATGTCTCTCGTGAAGTAGATGACATCCGTGATGTAGATGACAGACTGTGACGTAGATAACCATTTTCCACATTTGGTCTACACTGCCCGTGAGATTGAGTCAATCCCACTCAATATTTTGGGGTAAAAATGTGACAGACCCAGGCATTCTGAGTCATTTTCGATTTTTACCCCCAAAAATTGGCTCAAAAGGAATACAAAATTTTGTGTTAAAATCAAATTTGACCCATGTCATGGGGGTCCGTCACGTCTATAACCAAAATTATTAAGCCAGAGTGACTCAATCTTTCTAACAGTTTCGCCCCCGTTAATAGCGATGGTTCTGAGATTTTATCATATTTCAACTTCCCCACACACGCAGTCCTTTAATCCTAATCTTCACTCATATATGGGCTTCGTTTGTCATCTCCGTAACGGCAATGTCATCTACGTCACGTTAAATGTCACATACGTCACACAAATGTGATGTAGATGACCGTGATGTAGATGACGCTGAGAACTGATTTGACTCTTCAGTTCAGAATATTGGTATACTCAGCCTGGGACATTCGGTAAATATGGAGGATGGAGTCCGTATCTAGCCATTTATCTAGGGATATCCGAAATAACTCAGATTTTCATTGAGGTAATATCCGTTCGTAGATGACACAGAATAAACATACTCCCTTAGTGTCGATCAATTTCAGCCCAAAACTAGTGAAATGTGGAAAAGCTATGCACATTGCTTTACACGTTACTTCAAAAACGTATGCATTGAGAACTACTGGTAACCAAGTGATCATATAAAGCCAACTCCACTGCCACCAGAGATCAGGCCAGTTTGCCGTGACGTAGATGACAGGCGTCGCGGGGACAGAAGATTTGAAGGAAACATATGAAAATTTATTCAAAATTATAGAATATTTGCTTCTCACCTTGCAGGAAACAAGAAATATTCATCTTATTCTTGACAATAAAATGAACTGCAACAAGAGATACCGCTTTTTAATGTCTTTTTCATCATCGACAGTTTCAGGCAATGCGATAGGGGACATGTATTTTTGTTGGTACAAAGAATCTTAAATTACTCAAAAAATATGCAAACGAAGTCTCTTTTATTCGTTAATCGGTAGATCATCATTATAAATCCTTAAATTAACGATATACGATGACCCAAAACATTAAAGGCCGCCTAATACAAAGATTTTTAGCTGTTTGTCACGGGGACATGAAAACTGGACTTTACTGTAGAATGACCCAGTCTACCATCCTCATTTCTGAATTTTAGTCATCGACGCGATGGGAAAACCCTTAGCGGGTATTATGGAAGGCGGTATCCAGTGGTTTGGCTCCTTTGACCAGTGCCTCAAAATCCAGTCCAACCCACATGGTGCACACGAGAAAACCTTTGGCGGTAATTACTGTCTGCTGAAAATTCCTCTTCCCGCAAACCTCGTGGCGGGAATGATTGGTGGCGAAAATGGAGAGGTTAATGGTTTATTTGCTGGGGTAGGTAACACGTATTGTCAAAGTGCGAGCAACTTTTGAATCGTGAAGCACTGATTTGATTATGTTCTACATATGGTCAGTTATCACTGCATTCTTTGACTCAAGTGATATATGGTACCTCGGAGGGGGGTTGCGAATGTTGGGGAATGTAACTTTTTCACGCTCATGAGATCACTGTACATATTAGCATAGGAAATAAATATATCACAAAAATGATATACGCGAGATGAACTTGCATGTCTAAACGTGCATATCTGACAGTTAATCTAGATTCGCTCCAGCGAAGTAATTAGGGGCGCGTACAAATGAAGACGTTTCTCTTCATGAAGTGATTTCATCAGGATTTTCAGTAATAATTGTTTGTTCTGCTATACATACTATGATGTAATGGATATATAAATATTCTCGTAGTTTGCTAAAGGTTAAGAATTGTTATGACAAAATTGTTATCTCTCTTTTGTGATACACCTTTTCAATTCTTTAATGTGTAACGTTGCTTATCATATTTTTCCGCGTATTTCGAATAATGTTGATGTCAACTAGAGTAATTTAAGTGTCGTTTTTTTCATTTCCATCTGCTACACGCGTTTTGTTAACCAAACCTGCTCGTTCGAAGGAAGACAAAACAATAGACAAAATCACCTATAAAGTGATTAGATTCATCCGTTTATCTTTTTTAACTTCATGTTTATTCTCCAGTTATACATGTGGGATATCAAAAGTATATTTAAATTGCCCTAATATGAAAGGTAAGAGTTTGCATCAAAAGTACCTTCTTGCCATAGTCGGGCAATAATGGAAGTATTTATGATCGCTTGGCCGAATTATTGACGCTAACCCAACGGAGTGATTTTATTTATCATTTGTGATTCCACTGACTGATAAACAGAACTGAATTCTAGACCAGCAGTACATGTATAATCATGTTAATCACTCTTTTAATATATCCAATTATGTTTAGGATGACTCCATTATGGTAAAGCCGAGATACTAGTATTTGATGGGCCATGCCAATGAAGAATTTCAACCTGCACCCTCAGCCCTTACGGTCAATGCAAGCGATGATATGACCGAGCGGTTTGCATTTACTGGTACCAAACTCTGAAGGGCGCGAGTTAAAATCCCTTACGGGACTGGTCCATCCAGCACTAGTAGCCTTGCTTTACCAAGAAATTTTCATATAAAATTAATTGGGTATTAGTATTACCGAGCTCTATCAAATTGGCATTAATATACAAACAGATACACCGCTAATGCTGATGTACATGTATAATCTAGAGGCGTTTCGGGACAATAATCCTACAGGCGTTCTTTCTAGTATAGACCCAGAACAAAGTGGTACAACAAATAAATACATCAGGAGATACAGTTCAGCTCGATCTCATGCTGTCTCCGATAGACACGTAATCACACATCGGAATAAAAGGGCCTTGACTGGCTATGTGTCGTAACATCTTACTAAAAATTAATAGTTGTTATTATAGGTGTTTATGAGATCAAAGATTTTATATCATCCACTTATAACTATTTTCAGGCATTGTTCATGGCTGCAACTGTTCAGTATGGACTGTGTGTGCCAAGCAGCTGCACCACTGATGATGTATCCAAAATGATCAACCTTGGTAAGCATTTATATCACCTTGCATATCGCTACAATTCGCTGTTTTGTTCTACAGCCCAGTGTCATAGAAATAGGAACTCTTCTGCGTTGGGAGGATAATTTAGTCCATGCATAGAGGTTTTGATAGGCCCAGAATGCCAGTCCATGGGAAACCATGTATTACTGATTTCAATTATGTGTTTTTCCACTGTTTGTTTGTTCCAACATCAAAACTTGAGTATTCGGCAGACATCACTGCTATGTGATGCGATAAATGACACAATAACACGATAGTCCACAATACGACTGCACATGTTAGCTTATCATTGCGTTATTAGGTTACATTAACTGACAATGACACCCTCGCCTACGCCCTTATAACAACTGGTGCCAACAATTCTTATAGATGAAACCGTTTCAGAGCTTACCATATCGCGCTCAATTGGATCCCACATACATAAACTTAAGACGCATAGACTTAGATACTTGTGGAATAAATCTGGTAGCATTGGGGTCCATTTTCTTCTAGGTTTTATTGCATCGAATTCTCTATCTTTTCTTTGATTGCTATCACTGCAGGATTGATGCAAAATCTGCCGGATTCCCTTTATGGCCAAGCTCTACCCACAGTGGAGCCGGTCTGCCATCGTGAGGATAATGTATGGGAGGATAAACGAGCCACAATCGTTATGTGAGTATTGTCATTTTGTTCGAGATAGAAGAAATTAATAGCATTTTTTTAAGCCCTGGACTAGGCCATTGAGCATTTATTCCCATAATTTGCCACGGTTTTACAATCAACCCATCAATATGCCCACGTGGCCAAGGGGTTAGGGGTTGGTGGAAAACGGACTAAACAATAAAAAAAATTAAGTATATATATTGTACCTTCTTCTGGCACGTGTTCTCACAATAAGACGTGATATATGTATATATATATGTACATGTATGAGAAAAGAAACAAAGAAACACAAACATCCTATGTCAATGTCAGCATAATATACAACACCTTCCAGTTTCAAATTCCTACAAAAAGCTAAATTATATTGGAATATCTTCAACATTTATATATATCCTGAGCACAATATTATCTGTATTCATTTAACATATTTACCGCACATATATAATATATATATATATACATTGAATGTAATATTTACTTGTAGAAGAACATCCAAAGATGTGAAAACGTTTCAAGTATAATACAGTATCGGAAACTCCATCATGCTATGTTTGTATAGTTATTTATATATATATACATGCATACACATATATACACATACACATATATATATACATACATACATACACACACATACATATATGAATATTATGGATTAAGAATACTGATCAGCGATACGGATTTGATATTTTGGAACATCATGATGTCTTGCCGGCATCATTGAAAATTGTTGACCGCTTCTCTCTTGCAGGAAACAAGCCTATGTTTATGTATACTTTTGTCTTTTTGAATTTGGTGCTAATACTGTTATATGGAAATGGAATAGGTCTTTGGATTATGGACGCGGATATTCTCTAATGGACGACGGCTGGATTATGAATGACGGACTAGACGCTTGTAATTTGTATATTTATTTATTTATATAGTTTTACCACATACAAAGGCAGCTCTGCTGTATACCTTCACGTGTGGAGATATATACACATATGTCTATCTATACACACATTATAGAATTTTAGTGTCCGATCAGCTGTTACGTAAAGGTGATAGACAAGGGGATGATCTCTATATAACCCTGTACCAGAAGTGCTCGTTCGACTCTAGAGTTGCCTCTAAAGATTTGACACAAGATCGATGTTTCTTCACAATAAACTCGCATTTATTCGCTGGTAACATAGCAAGTATGGCTTGTACGTACCGTATACGAACATACATGTATACGAACATTTCACTTCTTACAATGAGCGATACCATGCTCAAGGGAGACAGTTGTTCAAGTCTAAATCATTGTACAAAACACCACGGTTTTATACAGACCAGTAAATAAAACACTTCACATAGGCTGGTACGAAACTCTTAACTCACAGGACCCAAACAGTTAATTAACGATACAGCCGGACTGACCATGTACTTGAGCATCAGTCATTATCCAAACACAGCTGGCCTGTTCTAATCACTTTGATACCGTACAAACACTTAATACATTTAACAAGATATTTCATTTCTATAAACCAAGCCTTCTATTCGAGTCTCAATTAAAATATAACTTGACCTGAAGTGTCAGGTCTCTCGCAGTACCAGATACCATTAGTCTGTTGTCAGCTTATCTTTAATTGTCGGTGCTTCCTGACCACTCAAGTGCATAGAGCAGTTTATACCATACAGCGGGTCAGTATTTCCTGGCTTCCGCTCGATTAATGCCGAGTTCTCACTCTCAATATACTTGCCATGTACTAATCAAAATATGAATGAGTCTAAACCTTCATTATCTCATTTGATATTTTACACATCCTTCCCACCGGAAGTTAGATGTCCATCCTGCAGGGATGACATTTAACTCTCTTTCCAACATCAAACAATGAACTCAAAAATAGATATATCAGATACCAAAGAATGAAAATGAAAAATGTTCGAACAAAACTAAAGCAAAATTATCAAATCATGAACTAATACTAGGTTAAAATAAGCCATTAAAAGGATGGTCAGGGAAATATGAAACCAACTAAATGTCTTTAAGGCGTGCACTCCTGTAACATTCACTTGAATTTCACACACCCTCCCTCCAATATAATGTCAATTGAAGGTTGAGAAAATTCAAATATCGAATTTAAAAATGTGATTATACCACCATGCTTAACATGCAGTTACACGATTACATAACTAAATGCTCAGATTTAATAAAGACATGTTATAATCAAATAAGATGCAGGATTCAAACAATATTCAATCCCGAATCTCACACAAGGGCATAAAGATAAACTCTAACCTCAATTCAAAACATGAAACTTGGGAAGGATTGGCCAAAGCCAAATAAAATGACGGATTTAAATTAACCGTCCCATCGGAACACAGCAGAGAAGAAGACTCCCCGACAACATATATCACTCACTCTATCCGATCGGTCAGAGTAGATATACATGTAATATGCCTAGGTGTTACTGCATAATTTTATATTATAATATCAACGCTTTAGTTCCAAATCGCATCAATGCATGACGTACAACATGCCGTTATGACAAAAATAATCTATGTTGGTCACCAAATTTACAAGTATAAACTTTGTTAGCAGAATACTGCCCAGTTGAACTTGAAGCTAATTTCTCGCGATCCCCACGGAAATACTACAAATCACGTGACCCAACATTGCTAATGCGCCACAAGTCACATGTGCGCAGCCATATATTCTCGTATACGGCATCCAAAAACAAACAAACAAACATGGTCCATCAACCCTTCGTATACGGCACGCCCTGGCCTATCAGCCCTTCACGTGGTATTCAAAACTCATAAATGCATTATTCAAAAATGCAAAGCTCAGCAGCCCTTCTAAACATGGCTCAACAGCCATTCTAGGCATGGCTCAACAACCCTTCGCGCGGTACCCAAAAGTAAAATCAAAAAGTGCATTAGCCAAAATAACACACTACTCAATGCTCATCTAGCGGACAGACAAATTCAAGGTTCGCTATGTACAATATCATCCAGAAGAAAGTCGAATAGGAACGATCACGTCGACTTAATCGAAACATCTTGACCAACTACAGTAATGAACGACAGTACCGAGAAAAATGTCTAAAATAAATCATAACTATCATAGTTATCAGCGAGAATTGACTATGTTAGCATAGCGATGCTCAATCCAAATTCAAGCTTAATCAGACATCACGACTACCGAAAAATTTATCAAGTAAGAGCGCCTCATTAGCAACAGTTGCACAGCCTAACTTGATAGTCATATCGTCTCATATTCCATGGACATTCTCAAAATATCCAACTAAATCAGCGCACCCTTACACAATGTTACCAACTTTATAACCTCACAGGTCATTATGGTAATACAAAACAAACGATATGGATTTCATTAGGCATCTGCCTCCACATCAACGAAATTGCCTTCAAATAAATATAATCTTATCTCCTTAGCAAGAATTACTAGATGGTCTTTCAACATAAAACTTAGAATAGGTTCCGAAATCAACTAACAGATTTTGATTCAGCTGGCTTATTTTCAAACTCTACTGATGTATGTCAATAATGCAGACCACCGGATTACCGAAATATCCAAATCAATCGCGTTCACTGAACTTGTTAGAAATCATTGAAAATTGCAACCAAACACTCTCAAATATCGTACACCAACAATGTCTTTATAAAAATATTCACCATAGACACAATCATTCTGTAGTTATGTAGTTATGTCTCAAACAGTCCTCCATAACTGTCACTCAAGTACCGGATTTCTCTAGCATCGCCTGTGCTAGTGTCATATACGGTATTCCATCCGCAAAATGTTAACATTTGGACTTGCGTGTTACTCATAATGAAAGCCAAAGATTCATGGTTAACTGGACACAATATGTAATAGACTTACAAAGTTGTCAATACGCGTTAACTGAAACCAATTTGTCATCCACTATCTTAGACTTATATCTGAGGACCCAAAATAAACAACTAATCACAAAACTTCACGACATCCAGGCTCTCATAGCCGAATCGGGAATTATGATGGTTCGTCAATGAACGCGAACAGGCTTCCATAGACTTCAAGCTACTAGTACTTACATGTACATGTACTCAGTGTAGGACCTGTCGATCATGTACGCGATAATTCTATTTCTATTCAGCCAATATTACGTTACGTATTTTAGCTTACCAGCTAACACTATTATGGCAACTAATCGCGATAACATCCTAAAAATAAAAATCATTGTGGAATTACTTCACAATATTATCGTGAAAACTTCAGAGGCTAGATTTACCAAACTGCAATTTACTAACTTTACCAGTCACCAAGGAATTCATATAATCTACCAATTTCACCATTGGGCATGCAGTATTATCCATACTTAAACAAAACATGCACAATATACGAGAGATATCAACAATTCATATAAGGCACTATTATGGTATATATATAACATGATTGCTCAATATATGTTACCAACCTGATTGAGGATTCAGTCCAAAATGTTCCGAGAAAGTTATCTAAGTAAATTGTCTTTGAGTTCATAAGGGCATGACCCATTCCTGTAAATTTATATACTGTTCATCACACGTTCTATTTTCGATCAGTGGGAATTTCACAACGTCAAGCAGAAAGTTCAGGGAAGTCCAGGCAGAGAATATATCACAACACAGTTATCTTTTCAATCACTACGGCCATTTACCTGTTAAATGAAATGAATCAAACTATACCTGTAGATATACTGTTCCACGGAAAGGACTCGGTCCATAGGTTTCTGGTACACGCTGTCACGTCACCAAGAACGACAATATGAAAATACACATTTTCACGCGAAATCGAACACAAATGAATTTTAAAAAAAAAATTTAGAGTTCAATCTGATTGTCCTGGTCCATATTTTCGTCGGTCACTGTCGATGATGGGGCCGGACACTTCGTTGATCAATTGGATGGCGTTGACAGATACTCCTTGTCCGCCTCTCCGTTGGTGCCAGGCGTGGTTGGCACCTGCCCGCATCATATCACCAAACATCTTTAATATTATGCCAGAAGGGAAGGGTAAAGGTGTGACGAAAACTTATATGTTTTTACAGGCATCAAGCCTGCTGAACTGCTGCTGTAGTCCACATCTCCATGACATCTCCGCCGTAATCCAGCACCGTCGTACAGTTCTGCGTCAAATCAATAGCATGTCCCATGGGCTCATTTTACCTTTTCTGGAACACAAAGTGCTAAACGCAATCGTTTGCAGCACGCTGTCAAAGTTCGCAAAAACTACATGATGGTAGATTGGAGAAAGTTGAGAATTCCGTGCCATGATAGCACAGTGCACAGTCCAACAGCTCGATGCCCTCAAGTCGGATATCACGAATTCACACCTCTGTCGTGGGTTGGGAATTAGTCCCGTAATTTTTCTCAATACAACCGTGCTCTCTCACTGACCGCATTGTCCTCACGTACAGAATTTATCAATGCTGTTATCTTATGCGATCTCCTGTAATTCGTGGGCACGGATCGGTTGCTCCGCCATACCTGCTTTGCCTCATCAATCTTGATTTCTTTATCTCGTCGGGGGCCGCCAATATAGAATTTTAGTGTCCTATCCGTTGATTACGTAAAGGTGATAGACAAGGGGATGATCTCTATATAACCCTGTACCAGAAGTGCTCGTTCGACTCTAGAATTGCCTCTAAAGATTTGACACAAGATCGATGTTTCTTCACAATAAACTCGCATTTATTCGCTGGTAACATAGCAAGTATGGCTTGTACGTACCGTATACGAACATACATGTATACGAACATTTCACTTCTTACAATGAGCGATACCATGCTCAAGGGAGACAGTTGTTCAAGTCTAAATCATTGTACAAAACACCACGGTTTTATACAGACCAGTAAATAAAACACTTCACATAGGCTGGTACGAAACTCCTAACTCACAGGACCCAAACAGTTAATTAACGATACAGCCGGACTGACCATGTACTTGAGCATCAGTCATTATCCAAACACAGCTGGCCTGTTCTAATCACTTTGATACCGTACAAACACTTAATACATTTAACAAGATATTTCATTTCTATAAACCAAGCCTTCTATTCGAGTCTCAATTAAAATATAACTTGACCTGAAGTGTCAGGTCTCTCGCAGTACCAGATACCATTAGTCTGTTGTCAGCTTATCTTTAATTGTCGGTGCTTCCTGACCACTCAAGTGCATAGAGCAGTTTATACCATACAGCGGGTCAGTATTTCCTGGCTTCCGCTCGATTAATGCCGAGTTCTCACTCTCAATATACTTGCCATGTACTAATCAAAATATGAATGAGTCTAAACCTTCATTATCTCATTTGATATTTTACAACATGTACACCTACACATATGCATATATATACACTACCCTACACATATATGCTTACACATTTATATACACACATATATTTACATTCACACATACACATATATACATATATTAGTTGAAATAAGAAACTGTATATAGCGAGCGCCTAATTATACCGTTCTCCGACAAAAGCAAATATTTCGCATTCGTTAGATGAGGGCTATCGTATATGCGCCAAGGGCGAGATAGGGGTGCTGGGGTTGGGGGGGGGGGGGGGGCACAGAAAAACAAAACAAGAACAGAAAAATTAATTGGAAGTTACATTTTTCTAATCAAGGAATACGGAGAACCTGTGTTGTATTTTTTTTTTCTTTGATAGCGATACCAACCACTTACATTTTTTCTCAATCGACTGAGTTTGTCAGGGGGCCCCACTTTGTTTTGAAATCTGCTATGGATTTGTTCTTCGTCGCGATCCGCTTTTCCATGTCTCGTGTGTCCTATAAATGGGTTTTTATGACGTCAAAAGATGGCATGTTACTTCGGACTATATGGGAGTAAATACAAGATTTTACTAACACTAACAAGTGATTAAGCAAAATAGATTGTGATTTGATCCCAAAGAGTACATCTTGTAACGTTAGTTTAAGTGTTCTTGTTATATTTGTTTTGGCCAACCAGTCCTGGAAGCTTACCCACACCTCTCTCGAAAACCGGCAATTCCAAAATTGGTGAATTATCGTCTCTTTATCCTCCTGACAGAAACTACACGTTTCAGTTTGCACCTTTCCCCATTTATAGAGCAATGCATTTGATTCCAGAATGTGGTGATTTATTTTATATTGAAAATATTGTAATTTAGTTTCTGATGTTATGGAAAACACGTTTTGATAGATGCGTTTCCAGTCCAACGATACTGCTGTTCCAAGATTCGTCTCCCACTTTGTCTGACTATTCCGGGGACTTTCTAGAATTGCTTCAACCAATAATTTATGGACAAATTTAGTGGATGTGTGATTTCGGATTTTTCCTATTAATCTATTATCTGGGATTTGTTTATCATTTTGCTTTTCAACACAGATTTCGTTTTTCTTATCTGCTGGAATATTGTGAATTGTGGCGAAGTAGGCTAAAAAGTTATTTTGTTTTATATTAAATTTTTCTTGGAACTCTTGTAGAGATAAGAACTCATTATCCTCCTTGACCAAATCTTTGACTGTTTTGGCGCCTGCGTTTTGCCATCTACTTGCATCGTTCCATGCACTAAGAGGTGTGTAGTTGTATAATAATTCATTTACAATGGGTGAGGCACGTGTTGGTTCCGCTTCCATGCCTCTGCGCCATGCAGATATAACCTGCAAAAATAGCCAAAACTTATTTTGTATTACATTTGCTATATCCCAAAATCGTACCAGTTTAGATCCCACACCCGTGTTCCCAGGTGAGGTATTATATGAGTCATCAGATTCGTCTTTCTTAGTATTTGGTTGAATGTCTGGTCGAATTTTACAGATATAATTGAACATGTGCTTAACGACGAAACTAAAAAATGTCGCATAGCCTATCAAACATATTATCACTCGTCGCGCCCAAATAATTCCGTCCATAAATGCGGAAGATTCATTTTTTATGCGAGTATAACAATCGAACTTATGTAGGTGATCGCAATATCAAGATATAACGAAGGAGTATAGTTTGATTGTATTTGTCATTTGATGCCATTTTTTTATTTATGTTCCAAGAATGACCAAGGAGCCCAGGGAACCCATTTACAGGTTCCGTAAACCGAGGCCTAAAAATGAAAACTATATACACAGAAAATAAAAGTAAATAATACGTATAGGATACAACATTATATATACGGATATATCTCAGGCGGTAGACCAATTCACAAAACATACAATATGATAGGACGACCGTATAAAGGCATTTGATAACTGAAGCGGAAATACGTTTAAGAGCCACCCAAGCCTATAATTTGCATGTGAAGACGGCATCAATATCACCCTGATTATTCATGGATGTAAAATACCACGCATAATGCTACTTCGCAGCTTTCATACATACAAAAACCAGTATCAATATATAATAATTTAATCAGTTCTACTTTGAAACTAAGCACAAAATGAGGAAATAAATATGTATTTATTGTTCCAGAATAACTTTTTGCCGGCTCCCAAATACATGCTCCCGAGCTAGCGTATCTAATTCCGCTTAACCAGTGCTAGGGGCCGTGCGGATACTTCATAGTCTCCACATGAACCCCTGCAATAAAAGCGCGGCTGAGATACTAAGGCTACGTCCTAGAATCCACCGCATTCTCGGGCCTGAATGTTAGGTGCCGAGGGATGCTTTGCTGTAGAGTCCTATGGTTGCTTTTTAGTCGCCAGATTTCGTCAATTTTTTCCCACCTCTTGCATATCGCTCCAATGTATAACTTGCACGAGTTATAATACGAGCGTAGCGTGCAAGATCTATGGCGTTACGTTTCGTAACTTGTGTCTAAGTCCGCTTAACCCGGGGCTAGGGGCCGTATGAACCCATGTACTTAACGATCCTCATGGTACTCATATGAACAAAGCGTGACTGAGAAACATCATTCTTTAGATGACGACTTTACAACGAATATTATGGATTAAGAATACTGATCAGCGATACGGATTTGATATTTTTGGAACATCATGATGTCTTGCCGGCATCATTGAAACTGTTGACCGCTTCTCTCTTGCAGGAAACAAGCTTATGTTTATGTATACTACGATTATCTTTTTGAATTTGGTGCTAATACTGTTATATGGAATATGGAATAGGTCTTTGGATTATGGACGCGAATATTCTCTAATGGACGACGGCTGAATTATGAATGACGGACCAGACGCTTGTAATTGCAATACTGATATTGTATCATGGTGCTATTTTAGGGTACACGGCATGACCAATTATGAAAACGTTCCATTTGATATCACACCTTGTAAATAATAATAATAATTAATTAAGTCGTGAAACATACCCTTTCTCCACAGAGGCGTCCTCTTTGGTATTGGCTTTTTGATCCTCATTGGAACACTGTATGACATTGCAAACGAAACGTTTAATAATTACAAGAAATTTGTCCATCAAAATGGATGCAATGTAAAGGACAAGGAAAACAGCTCCAACGAGTATGTTGCGATGCCCACGTTCCACAACGGACCTACTCAGAATGGCGGAATAAAATCGGACGATACTTCAGAAAAGATCCCTTCCAAGTCAACTATAGATGTGTATATCGTTAAATCATCGCCCCTTGAAGATGGCGATGAAGCGGATGTCCCACCATCTGAAGTTAGGACAAACGGCTTGTTCCACAATAAGGCGTTACCCATTCGTGGCAATCCTGTATCTGGCATACGAGGTTTGTACGAACGATTGTTTCTGTCACAATCTTACTATAGTTTTTGTAACTGTCTCTCTATGCTTGTTCGTTTGTCCGGCCCGTATACAGTTTTGATCGAAAAGGACACCCGACGCCTATTGTGACCAAGATGTTTTTGTCAAAAGAATGTGAAACCTTGTCAGGGCAGCTATGGGGCTGGGCAAAGTGACATAAAGACAAAAAAATTACAAAAATGTAGGTACTGTAAGCTGTGTCAGTATGCCGGTCGTCATGGAAATGTACTTAGGACAGTATTAGAGGGACATTCCAGAAGAGAGGGAAGGTGGGAACTGAAAAAGGCTTTATCGCTCACCGGAGGTCAGGAATATTAACTGTGTTCAACCTGTAAGGCCATAGGCTTGGTCGAAAGATCGAAACTTTGCTAGGATAGTCAGTGTGTTGTCACTGGAAGAGACACAGGGGACCATTCAATATTGATCTAAAGGGGAGGGTCGGGAGATTTTAGGGAGCGGAGTCGCATGTATTTCTCGGTTAGGGAGGGGATCATGTGTAACTTTGCAGTGTGTAGACGTGGCGGTTGAGGGATCAAGGACGGGATTACGCTTTGAAATGCACATGTGTGTTTTAGTATATCGTTCTGAGATTACATCATATAGTTAGATTACGAAATAATTGGATCTTCAAATTTCTATATAATTATCTCCCGAGGCAGGACGTGACAGACATTCAAAATGCATAATACTTTTTTCAACTGAAATGGTCAGGTTCTTTGATTTCTCCAGTTCAGCAGTCAAACATTGTTTCACAGACTGATCTGGATTGAGTAGGGTCACTTGGTCCCCTATTTATCGCACAGTTATATCTAAGTTTTCTCTCTGTGGATGGCTGTTTACCTCAATTGTATTCAAATATATTTTGCTCTCATTATCTAGGAATCGTGGATGGCCTCCTGAGGGCATTTTCCCTGTATACAAATACAAAGAAACTCCTGAACACCGATACCAAGTCAGGGAACCTAAGTTCTGTGAACGGCATTAGGTTCTTAAGTATGAGCTCGTCCTGTTGGGGCACACATACGGATTCGCTGCAAGAGTGGGAAGTAAGTATTCTCAAGAAGTTACGATAAAGTATCAGGTAACTTTCTAAATAACCACCATTGCTAACGTATGGAATCTACGTCGTTTAAACTATATTCAATCATATTACGACGGTGTGCCGGCATGCGACACATCGGCCCCATTGTCGCCTTCTTATAGAGTTGCCTCACCGTGACGCCATGATTCACCGTCATAGTCCAACCAGTCGCATTATCCCGACAACCGACAACAGTCCTTGGTCTATCCCTTAATGCTGAGCGCCAAGCGAGGAGGCACCAAGTTTTTAGTCTTCGGTATGAATCGGCCCGGCGGCTTGACTGGGATACAGCAGACACTTGATAACGACGAAAATCAGTTGGAATACTGTTCATAAGTACGGATTAATCGATGATGACTTACTGACATCTTTGATAGTGTTGACATTTTTTTTCGCCAAATTAGCCTATGTTTATATTTATATTTTTTGTTATGCTTACTTGGAGTTTGAGGCTAGTATGTTGTTTTTTTTTATACTTTTCATGAAATAAAGGCATTTCTTTTATGAACGCCGTCATTCGTTATGGACAATGGTTGGCTATTGAATGCCGTATCTGATGCTACCATTTGCCAAGGATTTGTTTTCTTGCATTCCGATATGTTTTGTATATTGACCAGTAATCCTGTCGTATAAATGGGCTTTAATGTGTGTATGTTTCTGAGTACTTAGAATTTTGTTTGATCGTCGCTATATGGCTGAAATATTACTGAACGCGACATTAAGCCTTAATTCTCTCTCTCTCTCTCTCTCTTATATGTACGATGATAGAGTAATGCTTTTTCTAAGAAAATCCCGAATACATCATTTTAATCAAAGATGAGACGTTCATATTATGATGAACAATGAAGTTTGAAAGGTTGAGGGGCAGAGTACAGATTTGAAAAAACCCGACAGAATCATGCAACCAGTCACAACGACTTATTCTGATAAAGTCATCTGAAGGTATATTTACAACACAAGTATTTCTTACTTCAGCCAATTTGCTGGCATTTGGTCCAGAATTCCAATCTCGCTGGACCGCACAGGCCATTTGGAATGCTCTTGTGTCCGTGGACTCATTCTTCACACTGAGGTAAGTTGTCTATATTTCTATATTGCCCAAACGTAAATCCTGTTTCATCGATAAACAATTGACCACGTGACGATGCAATCATTTGACGTCTGACTGAATTAATATATTTCTTTACATTTTTCGAACCTTTTATATCATATGTTGCAATGATTGATCGAGCGCAGTTTATATAGCATGTGCTAGCTCTCTGCGTGAATGCTAATTTTCTTACTTTTCTCATATTTGACTCGCTACGGTCGTTTTTGTTCACAAATTTGTATATACTTAACCCGAAGTAAATCATATGCGGTATACTAAAACAGTTATTGTCTGCTCCCTCGAGATTCATCCTCATGGGAAGATAATCCTTCACCATCAGTGACTAGCTTCCCCATAAGGCAATATAGGGGATAATATACATCGGAAGCAGACAATAATTGATAAATATTCGCCGTTAGCTAAAGTTATTTATGCTTGTTTTCTTTTGTTTCTAGTGGGGTCCTTATGGCATACCTTACCTTGAAGGAGATGGAGAAGCAAAAATCTGCGAAGATCAATTGGTTGATGTTTTACTTCCATAGATTTTGGAGGTAGGTGTGGTATGCAATGAGAAGTAAAATAATCTGATTTTGTATTTCAGCTATAATAGGTTTAGAAAAGATGAGACAATCGAATCATATTCTTCCTCGATTGGCCAAATTAATTTCCTGTTAGTCTATTCTATTCTCTGGGAGGAAATATGAAGGTGAATGTACATATAAACAAGTAGGCTTGGTGAATTTTATGTTATTATTGCTTTCATATCGTAGTTAAGAAAGAAAACACCCAGACATTTCATATTGCTGCATTAAATAACGTGGTACAGCCTAACACATCTGACTTTGAAAACCGCATGCGAACACTGAATTGGTCATAGGGATTTGCTTACTACTAATGACTAATTTCAGACTCACACCTACATACATGTTAATACTGATGACATAGGTCCCCCTCTTCCACTACTGGGGAAGCGGTCCTACGTGGCCGGACGGTCAGTTGGAATCAGAGAGCTGTAACACCAACTGGTGGAGGAACTTGCTATACATTAACAACTTCCAAGTGACGAAGGGAGTAAGTACTCAAGCCAATAGCTTACACTCTTAAAATAGTTGGATTTTCGTTGTTTTTCAAACGATTTTCTTTTTTTTAAAGGGAAATTGTTTATTCAGTTGTTCCCTGAAAATCCAAACAATTTTTTTCCATGATAAATGGCTATGTAATTTCGCTTTTAATGAAAACGAAACGCCAATGAGCCGAATATTGTCGCATATAGATAACCAATTTTGGAGTTTTGAAAAACCACGGAAAAACCAATATCTCGGATTTTAAAAACAAAATGTTGCAAATAAAGAACTAGAGCCTATAGGCTTTGGGATGTAATCTACTACTGGATCTGCTCATCGTTCATAATAAAAGATTGTTTATATTAGTGGATCATTCTGTTCCTTGATATTTACGAAATTCAGGGAATATCGCAAATATGGAGATGAGAAGCTCTAGAAAGATAAAATCATCACAAGGGACCAAACTAGAATGTCTACAAAAGATAGACCGAAGTGTCGGGTAATGAGCCTAAGCCCCTACCTAAACTGAATATGGTTCCGAACTTGATCTCCATCCTGTCATATTGGCCCAACATAATTCTATCGGGTTATGTAACTTTGTTGCCAACGCAACTACGCGCACATACAATGACATGTCCGTTTACAACACGTGCTGGAAAATAATTATCTTTTGTCAGCGATTGTCTATAAATTTCGGTCCACCACTTGTAGAGGCCTATAGTAAAGGCGAAATCTCCATTATGACGATGTTGTATTAGCATAGGAATAAAAGACAGCCTGTATAGCATCTGAACATAGACCAGTGGATTATGAATACTGGATAGATTAATAATTTGCTTTGAAGTTTTTTGATCTTCATGACGGAGGTCATTAGCACACGAAGAGAGTTATCCGGTGCGAAGGTGGTTGCTGTGTCTATAAAAAGTGGCATGACTTGGTCTCATATGTCGAAATTGTCAGGTTTCGATCGGGTTCCAGATGAAATATACAACTTTTGGCTTAAAAAAAGGAGGAGTGGATTTACCATAGCGAATTTTGGGTGTATGAATACGGATGGATTTCGGTTTACCAATTCAGGACAACAGGTTTCACCTCCCATCCAGCTGGAGTGTAATAATGCAGCGAGATCGTGTGTCTCATTTTATACATTCATGCATGTGCAGATATCCAGTAATCGAGTCAAGGCCTCGTTTGAGAGAAATAAAGTATAAGTAGATCTTTTGCGACATGTGCAGAAACGAGACAACACAGCTGTATTTTAATTAAGATCCATCAATATAAAAATATATAAAAATACTTTTCGGACGGGAACGACACTGGTACATAAATTGAATGAGCATCAGTGCTGTTAATAATACTTGGCAGTGTTATCTACAGGTGTTTGTCAGCTGAACTATCTGGGGGTTATGGTCAACGATAAACAACACAAGGTGAATCACTCCCCCTCGACCTCCGACATAATCTGTGTACATTTTTACAGAAATCTGTTTACCTCTTTATTTCGCATCCTAATTCATTCCATAATAGAGGCTTGTTGTGCATGCTGTCAATCAAAGATTCTTGTAATTCCTCAAATATGGGCCGTAAATCATCCAAAGATGCTGAATTTTAGCAACCTTAAAAATACTGTTACATCTTCAGCGGAACTTCGCAATCTCTGTTTTATTGCAGTTCAGCGCTCAAGGCGAGACTTGATGCTGATTGGTTAATAAGTCGAACAACAACAACAACAACAACACGTGCCTTTTTGCTATGGCGGAATTAAAACACAGGGCGCTTTTGTTGCTCTGACTGTCGTGTGACTGTGTTTGATAAAAAGAGAATTTCCCTTAAAATATAGGTTTTCGAGTTGTTTTATTGACCAATCAGCGTCAAGCGTGGCTTAATATTCGCCCGGTGATTCCGTAACCACATGGAAATGCAGGGGCAAAGTTTCGTGAAATCAGGGTCAATGGCTAATAAATGCCAAGTGTTACATCCAGGGCTTAAAAAAAAAAAAAAAAATCAGTAAAAAAAAAAATCCTGTCAAATGTTGACCTGCCTAACATTTTCAAATTCCGTTCCAGTTTTCCATGACCTGCAACAAAATTCAACCAGACACGAAATTCCATTACTTTCAAGACTTTTCTCTGGAAAATGTGACTTTCACGATCCGCCATTTTCCTGTTTGGTTCTACACAAGTGGGGCTTTACGACAGTTGCAGTAACAAGCAAGCAGAGAAACGAGGGCTGACCTAATATCAGACATGACCATAATAACATTGCATTACAGACAACTCAAAGGTTGGCAATTCTCATGTCAGTCAAGGGAGATAATACAGCAGAACAAAAGTGTGAGCTGATCAGAAACAAAAGGTTTTTTTTTGCCTAATTACAGGATTCAACTAACCATACATTATGTATCTTGACTACGTAACAAGACAGAAGGGTCAGATCAGATACCATACCAGTACATGCATAATTAGCAAAGCAATGTACCATACATATGCTAATTCATGTAACAAGTAAGAGACAGTCTTTTGTATTAACCATTAGATTACCCTGATAACCGTAAAACTTTTTCTAAACGTTTTTACATCCTATAAACTCAGTCTTATTAGACCTGCCCTCCTGGTGCCGAGGGTGATATCATGTAGGGTATATTCAAAGGCGGCGACTTTGAGGGGAGATGAGTATTAATGTCATTTAAAAGTTCATAAAGGATAGACCCACCGGGTATGTCTATAATAATTTCTGTATTTCCTTTATTTCAATGAAATATTGTCATGGTTTCCTGGTAATAAAATATGATTGAACCATCTCAGAGCAGGGGCGTCGGAAGCAAATTGGAAGTGGTACGGCCTTATGAGGCAGGGGGGCTACTATAATAGCACTTCAGGCGAGTGTCGAGAGACAGCCTGGGTCCCAGAAGCTCCTGGGGTCTAGATCCCGGAGACGCGTTCAGAGCGATTTCTGGTGAATAAAATCACTCTACAATGAAGTGTATTTTTAGTTCTTTCGTAATCCTTTTATCATGAAAACGCAATCGATGGTGGTTTTCTGCGATACTGAATTAGAAAAATATATATATAGTAAAGTAAGCTAGACATATTTGTAGCCGATATAATTATTATAGGCAGTGGGGTGTTCATTCATTGCTAAGTTGTTTTTTTTGCGCAAAAGTGATACAGTACCTGCCGACGCCCTTGCAGAGGAGTTAAGTGCCACATATTACTTCTTTTGCCCCTGGAGATAGACCAGTCCAGTCACCACTTCGAAAATTTGAGATCAATGATGACGGCATATTTGTCAGTCAAATTTCACTGGTCAATGAAAATGCACACAACTAACGAAATGCCCCCTTCGTTTCTGTTCGATTCAGAATTCTGAATACTTCAACGTAGATTATTTTGAATATTTCGACCACTGATACACATTGACAGCTAGGCCATCACGCAGAGAAGAGATGGAACAGTTCAATAGGCTAGTATTATATCTGTTCTGTTACAAGTAATTTTTCCCTGCTCCTCACCCTCTCATTACCACCGTGATATTGCTGAACATGTTTTGAAAATGAAGTTAAACCCTATTCACTCACTCACTCTTTTTTTCAGCAACTTCAAAATACATCAATAATTCAATCACAGAAAGTGAACTTTTCCACCAATAAATCAAGGGGTGATCAAATTTATTGGAACCGGCAGTTGACAAAATGGTCCAAAATCCTGCAAATAATTCTTTGCTTAGAGGGGAATCAAAGTTATTAGAACAACTGATTCAATTTTGTCTTCACAAATGGGGGTGATTGAATTCTAATACCGGTTTTATTATTAGAGGAATTACCGTACTGGTGATGGGTTAAAACCCCTGCATGAACAGCCCTCACAATTACCACGGCAAACGTCATTTTCCGTGGTAAATGCTGGAGTAAAATCACTTAGCGACGGCACTTTTTTTGCCGTTGGTCGCAACGTGACGTTGTTGTTGTTGCCAATAAAAAAACTTGGGTCGATGGTAAAATACGTCTCCTTGAACTGCCTATTCTTGCAATTCTTGCGAATATATTTGGTTTTAATAAGCGAAACAGCTTCTGATGTTGTGGTTGTGTGATTGCATTATTTGGGGACAACGGTCGGCACAAATGCACTTTTCCAAGAACCGAAAGCCAAGCTGCAGGATGTCTGTCGCCCTCCAGGTTATTCATCGGCTGGCGTTTGCTTATCATCGCAATAATATAACACAGGCGATCGCATATGCGAAGATTGCTCTGAGGAATGGTGAAGGTTACGATGAAGTGGAATTCACATAAAGGTAGCATTATGTATTATTGTATTATGAATAGCATGGTAACCTGAAATAGTGAACTGAGTAGTAAATTTGAATCAATTAATTAACACTAAATATCTTATATACTCCATGTTTTCATACATTACACAGAAGATAATGTACCAGATATTTATAGTATCGTACTCCACGTGAGCCCTCTGCAATTGCCATTCTCCTGCGCAGTGGTATTTCTGAAAGTCTGCATCAAACGTTAAAAGGGTAGCACGTGTGGACAACTGGTCAGCTGATCAGTAGAGCCTACTAATATGCTATGACCCAAATACTTGGGGAGGAGGGCAACAAGTTGTGGAAGATGTCTAGCAATCTCTCGGGATCTTCTGCTCGAATAAACGACACTCGGCTGATCTCACTATTTTACACTGACCTGCAGCCTGTCCAGACATAGAACCGTGCCCCTAACCCGTCCATAGAAATCTACAGAGTATAGCTTAATTCAGCATTGAGAGGGGAAAGACTATTGTAATCAGCGTACACGACTGAGGGGCTACAAACTAACCTGTGATCTCGGAGGGCAAAACCCAATTCTTGTCAACCCGACATACCGTACCGTAAATTAATGGGAAATGGTGCACTCGAACTCGGCAAAAAAATAACCTGCCTTGCAACACGGGTTGTCAAGAATATTTTACGGAAACATTACGAACAAGAGAGTGATTTAAAGAATGTATTATAGCGCCTCTATCGAACTAAGACGTATCATAGAAAAAGAATAGGTTCGCAACAGTGATCAAGTCAAATCATTCGAGGACAACCCCGTGCATGTTTAGTAAATTTTACCCGCGAACTGATACACTGGGACAAGCAAAACGCTGTAAGACAACATTTTAAGATACAAAAGAGCATAGTAACATATCTATTGTTAAAGTAATACACTCAAGAAATAAAACAATATCACGATAAACAGAAAATACAGACAATATCAAGGATGAGCTCAAGAACTCTTTCTTTAGGATATGTACGTTGGTCAGGACGGCGGAAGGATATCTTTATACTCGAATTCATGCCCCCATAATGTAAATCTATTACCATAGATTACATAATAAATCTATTACCATAGATTACATAAAAATTCTTAGAGTGTACATGCAGGAAAATTCATGTGATTTATGTTACTTACTGATGTCGTGCTTTATCTGAGTGGGTTAAATGTGAAATGCAAAGGTTTTATCGAATATCTGCCCTTGCTACACGCTGGCTTCGTGACGTCACATCAGACCACCTTGCTGGACCTCAATACTTGTAACGTTATGTCTTCGAGAGGTTGGTCTGACGTGATGTCAAAAACTAGGAAAGATAAGCCATGCCAAGTTGTGAAACAAAATTCAACTGGGCTTGGGGTACCAAAGTTTTAAATGCTTCTAGAAGACAAAATATTTCAAAAATATTTAAAGTAAACCAAGCGAAGTAGATTCATCAATAGTTTTATCATTATTCAACAAATATAAAAATGAGAATCTAAAAGCCTTTGCCTTTTACGCTACCAGACCTGGGTGATTTGGAGGCTGTCCCGGCAGACCGGGTGTGTGGGCATTTCAACCCCGAGTTGTAAGCCCCCTTTTCGCCAAGTTTTTGGACCGATGTTCTGACTTACTTGTTTTTCAACATTTTTTTTTCTGAAAAATAATTAATACGATAGAAAATAATTAGTGTTTGCTAAATAAATTACTTTCGTGTCCATTTAAGCAAGAAAAACAATCAGAAAATTTGAAAACGCGATTCATTGGGGAGGCCACCTTTGAATTTTCCCATGATTCGTTGCATCTAAGATTAAGCAAATAGTCTCAAAAGATCAAAAATACACGAAACATTTATTAAATTCAACTTGCATCAGTTTTTATTCTCTTATCTTCGATGGAATTCAAACTCAGGTATGAACCAACAATAACCATAGGCTACAGGCAGGAACATATATAACAGACCAGCTTGATCCGCAGGTTAACAATGAATATGATAATTCCAGACAGATACAAGTTCGGTACATCATAATTCCTGATGTGAACCAATTTATCATAGCGTGCAAATTGTCCATGGCAATAATGTGCTGAAGTTTTGGTGAACACCAAATGGTACATTTACATTCAGGTATTAACAAAAATAATAATTTACTTAAGTTTCCACATCGGTGTGTTGATATAACACAACCTAATCCAGCACACAGGAAGAAGTTCTCAACAGGGGGTGCTATATTACATACATATATAGACCATACTTGCTAATTTAGATACATGAATGTCTGTAACTTGAAAATGATTTATCTGCTCGCGGTAAATATCTCTGCCCAAAGAATCGTTGAAATTCCATTCAGTTTCAGGGAATGGAATACGGATCGCAGATGATTATTAAATAACTGAGCCTGGATTCGCCTCGAGTTGTTGTAACAGTGGTCACAGTCAGCGATAGGAGGAACATTGTTTCACACACCAACAATATTCAATATTTTCATAAAGATGAAAAATAATATCCCCTCTCTCCTCCTGGTTTCACCTTCGCATATCCAAGTCGAACACTACACGAGTTGCCTTGGCTGAACATAACACAATATCTGATCAGAATACGAGTTTGGCGATGTCATAGCTCTATAAACATTCCGTGATCCACATTAGGAGGAGTGCAATTACCTCTTTAAAATTCAAATTTGATTGGCTATTCGAAAGAAGTTAACATCAATACAACCACCACTTGCCATATTTGGAAATAACACAGACTGACATCAAAGAAAATCCTCGCTGCACTGTGTTGGCAAGTTTCTATGTTGATTGGCTATATGATATCACGTGCGTTTCCCAGTTTGAACAATTTACTCTATTCATTAGGTGAAGGTAAAATGACGGAACATTAGTGTAGTATTTAACTTGAAATGTGAAGATGCCTGGTTTGGTGTCATTTGTGTCACACAATGGCCGAACCCCGCGCAATGTTGTAATCATATATAGAGTAATCGTATTGAATACGTCCAGAAAATTTTCTGATGCGCTACACACATTTCAAATACTGGATGTATGTCTTTGGTCACATAGAAAACACAGTTGTTGTTTCTCCCAACGCGAACTCTCATTGATGCCCCATCAATGTCACTCTTTTTTATAGCAACGCTGCTGTGTATTTTGTTGGTATGAATGTTTAACGAGATTACTCTTAACCATCCCGAACATGAAAAAGAATCATGCCCTCACCTCCACCAAACTTTCTACGTTATATCTCCGAAACACCAAATTATTAGGAGCTGACACTGCTTGATTTTGCAGCGTAATATATTTGAGTCAGTTTGTCCCTATTTGTATACCCCTCCCAGAAAAGGATCATTGGTAAATTTAAAGTGACGGCCATGTGGGGTACCAGAAAGGTGGTGTTTTATCTTTTTCTTCGCGATTTTTTTTTGTGGATAAAAGAGTGCATGAACTATTTTATTCCACATCGGATAATTCTTCCCTAATATACCCTGTAGTTTACTTCGGAGAACGTAGCACAAATAAACAAAATGGAAAATCTGACCGAAAAATCGACCAAAAACTCATATTTATAATATGACGTAACTGTGAAGTGTTCAAGGATTGGATTTTTTTTTTGCACTTTCTAGCAGAGGGCGCCCCAAGATATATTGTGGGGCTTTTAGACTCAAGAAGTAAAAAAAATATTTAGTGGCGAGTCTCTTCCCAGGCCTTGGCAGGACTCAAATACCCTAGGCCTGGAAGAGTTATATTACGATGCAAATAATTCAATTAAATTGGTCGGTCTGTTTATCCTCAATACCGACAGATTTATTCACGATCGCTAAAGACAAGAAATAATTTTTTGGAAACTAGTGCTTTCATGCACCAGACAGAATTATCTGTCTTTTATACTGTGTTCCTTGAGACATGTCGCCTTTTGCGACTTGGTTGTACGTGTTTCGGCTTCGATGTTTCAACTTTGTTCACTGCTGAAGATGCTATAACTAATAGCGAAATATACAGAATGAAATTGTCATCCCTACTCGGAGTTGCTTTTCTTCTCTATTATTGGAAAATCATCAGTGGTTCCAATCGATGTTTCAAACAGCTATTCGGGTCATTATAGTGAAACGGCAACGCCAGTGAAACATGTCACAACCCTCAAATAGCTGTAATCTTACGTCTTTGAGACATGTTTTCATGAAAAACAGGGTGAAACATGTAGCAATATGAAGCATCTCACATGTTACCCATCTCAAAATGAAACATTAAACATGTAACCTCTTTTTGCAGTGTAGGCTCGAATCGATCTCTCCCAAACTCCACGAAAATGACATATGTTACGACTGGTACAGAATAAAACACATTTGACAATAAACAGCTAAACTTGTTTCCACCATTCACAAGAAAATAGAAGGAATTTTCCTCAAAAATAAACGGCATGGCATGCCGTTTATTTTTCAACAAGCGTTTACACGTGTGGTACATTCTCCCTACGCATGCTCTGCCACTCTACCGAACATTAGGCACGAGCCATGGCGTTATTCCATGGCTGCAGCTGTTCAGCATTCAGATTCGTGAGCGTCTCGACGTATGAGTGACGTCAAATTCCTCTCCACATACAGCACATATTCAACGGCGAAACAGAAAACCAGTCGAGTTTCAAATTTCTCAGCAACATATTCTTGCATTCGTTGTATATGGCAATCTCACTATCATCAAATATAATACCAAAGATACTTCAGCAAACTTGGCTGCTGAAAAACAGACGGGAGAGAGTTTACAAAATCCATCATTTTGAGGCTGATTACATCTTTAATTCTCAACATCAGTCAATAAACTGCTTGTAATAATCTACTTTTCTACTGAAGAGTGACCTTATGGACGGACAATTATCTTTTTGGAGTGGTCTTGCTGTTCATTTGAATCTATTTGTATGACAAACTTGCCCCATTATCCCGAAGCACATATGGACAAAGAAATCAATCGAGTTCAGAGACGATAGCAATTTGTCTGTTATTCTAGTAGAATTAATCATATTACCGTAGTCAGTTAGTGTATCCTTTGTCATTTTGAAAGTGACCGTATAACACTATTTTCGTTATTTTGAGATTAACCTATCTTAGTATGGGACAAACAGTATTTCCGCTATTTTGGGATTACACATATTGGCATGGGAATGTGGCGGTCGTATCAATTTCAAGTGTAATGATTCGTCATAGTGTTAAAACTGAATAGTTGCAATCGAAGCGAGACTGGGATATATTATACTCTAGCAAATCACTTAGAAATTCATATGGAAGAAACGATAATTGTTAGTAACAAAGATCACAAATTACGAACAGAACATTATTATGACTGGCTGCAGTCATTTAAACTGTTGACCGCTTCCCTTTTGCAAGAAAGATACTTGATTGTGTTCAGTCCTGTTAGAATTGATGCTAACTGAATATTGTAGAAGGTTTTTCCATTATTGACGCGGAAATTCTTTTATGGGCGTTTTCAATGACCTAAGTACAGCATTCTCGAATACAGCGGACCCTCCTACTGACAGTTACTTTTGCATCAAAATCAATACCAGAACGATCATTTCAAAGAAAATCGGCACGCAATTACAACAATCGAACTGAATTGAAGATTGAATTGAGAAGGTATGATATACATTTGGTGAGATATGTAAGAGGTGGGGAAAACTGACGATATCTGGTGACTAAAAATCAACCATATGATTTCACAGGAAAGACTGCCTCGGCACCTCACATTTAGACTAGAATACGGAGGATTCCAAGACCTAACCTTGGTATCTCAGTCTATTGCAGCTTTCCACGTGGGAACTATGAAGTAACCACGCAGTCTCTGGTATCAGCTTAAGCGGGATTAGATACGCTAGCTCGGAAACTGTGATGATATATTATGCATGTACTCGATATCTGTAATTTGTTGACATAAAATATATTTTTTACAGTGTATGGAATTGACCTGGTATCTGGCCAACGACATGCAGTTCTATGTTATCAGTCCGTTGATTCTCATCCCACTGTTGTAGTAAGTACAATGGTATGTCAAGGATGTGTATCGATGTAGTCTGTCATTTTAAGATTGACATTAACTGCAACAGAACGTTTCCCAAATGTTTCATATGGGTCTCAAATATGAAATGCATATCAGAAGCCATTTGAGGCATCAATGACCATTTATTTTGATAGAACAGTAGATAACAATGAGAAAGTTCAGTCAGTTGAAATTCAGTTTTTTGGGTGAAACCAGACAAACTGTCGCGAATGTAATCGTCAAAAGTTGGTCAAATTTGGTCATAAAATCTAGATAAATTATTACGATTTGAAAAAGGAGATAATAGTGACCCATAACATCTCTGGAACAGTAAATTGCCAAACGAAACTTCAGATACAAGCGTCTAGTCCGTCATTCAATATTCAGCTGTCGTCCATTAAAGAATTTCAGCGTCCATAATCCAAAGACCTAATTAATATAATAGCATTAGAACCAAATTAAGGGAATAAATCATAGTATACATACAACTAGGCTATTTTTTTGCAAGGGAGATGTGGTCAACAGTTTACAATGATGCCAGCAAAACATCATGATGTTCCAAAAATATCAAATCCGTATCGATGATCAGTATTCTTAATCGATATGATTATATTTGTGAAGTCGTTATCTAGAGTATGATATATCTCAGTAACGCTTTGATTGGGACTGTTCATATGAGCACTGTGATGATCTTGGAATACATATGTTCATACGGCCCTTAGCTCAGGGTTAAGCGGAATTAAACAAAAGTTAGGAAACGTACCACCATAGATCTTGAACGCTACGCTCGTATTTTGCTACCAGAATGCGGTATGTATCGCCAAATTTGAGGAACTTCGAGTTGAGGCGTTTCATGATATAGACCTGTTTTATAAGTTTCTGTAATAATGTTTTATGACGTTGACTAAAATCGTCACATTTAACTAGGGATCTAGCAAATGCTACTTGGCGAGATATGTATATTCCATATGCAGATCCCTCTGGTGTTTTACTGTCCAGATTGGGATAGTTTACGATGTCGAAATTGCAATCATCTATTTTGTCGTAAAGTAGACGAGAGAGAAGGCCCTCTTCATTTTTATAGAGATATAAGTCCAAATAACATTTGTCGTTGGTGCCATCTGTAGTTTCCTCCCAATCCAGTGAAGGTGGATATATATCATTCACTGCGTCATTTATATAGCGATTAGCCACAACTAGAAGATCGTCTATATATCGTTTGGTAAATGAGAAGGAACGAGGTCAGTATGTCGGCAACTCTTCCCACTTCCCTTATATGTGTTGTAATTTAGAATGATCTGAGCCCAATAATTCCTGGCTGGGTACTGAATTTGACGCTTGCATTTTGTTTTTATCTTCAGTTCCCGGATCGCTGGGCTGATTGTGCTTGGTATGTTTTTCCTGGCAAACTTCATTTCCACGGGCATTATCACCTCCAGCAATGAAATGACGGTGTCAAATCCCGGGTAAACCTTCTGCATTTATTTCATTTATTATTTTTCCAAACCATAGGCTGAAACCCTCTTGAAATTGGTATTGTTTTTATTTTTCTTTCCAATACATTTTTTCACCATAGATTGGACCACGCGACTTGTGATGAAGTGATGAAGCTGAAACTTCATCTGGTGATTAGGACCAATGAGATGCAATGCATATCTCCATGCTATTCGATATGGCAATGAAGAACGAATGAATCCCGAAGTAGGGAATTTCACCTATTTTCTAGAAGGGGTCCCACAATAGGAAGCTGGATGCGAATACAAAATTTTCACAATGGAACGAAATTCCAAACACATTTTACAATTATGCGAAAACCTGCTATCCGCTGAACCGATCGACCCGATACTTGATCGATGCGTCGAGGTCTCTCTCAGTTCTTGGTTCGAACTTGTTCCGTGAACGATCGGTCAAAATCTTCAGATTTTCAAGTACCGGATTTTGATGACAAAATCCGCTGAACACGATTCACAAAGTGGCATACATGATGATGAATCGCAGTTTCGCAAACATTCTCGTGGGAAACCGCTTCGTAAAAATCGACCGTTAAAAATTCTGTAATCTTCAAGTAAAAAAGTATGTCCCTCATCGATTCTCTGAGTTTGTACCGGACTTTGATTACGAAAACGGCTATATGTATGTTATTCAAAATAGAGATGATCCAAAGTCGAGAATAGCATCGATTTACCTGATCCACCCTAAGAAGGCGCGTTGAGTGCAAATTCAAAAGTTGGCCAAATGAGAGAAATTTCAAGCAGTGGTGTGTGATACGTAGACTAACAATATTGCTGTTGATTGATCGATTTTGCAGTCATATTGGTTTGACCTATTTTGCAAAAATTAAACCTTTTCTGGTGGCATTGCTGAATCGATCGACGTGAAACTTGGTCTAAGGGTAGAGGTCTGTTCAGACCTTTTCGTGGGGGGTTGCTCCGTGAAGAAATGTGACCACCAATGACCAACCAAAATGTCAACATCGGAAATATTACTGATACAATTAGAATCCGTTAATTGCCATTCGCGGTTATATTTAATGGTCTTTGGTGATGAATAACCATACTCGCTAATAGAGAAACTAGAGCAAACTCAGTTCTTTAAATGATGTGCTGTTTGCTTAGATAGCAATTCCATCATAGCTCTCTAGATTTGTAATAATACTTTTTCGAAATTTGAAACAGGTACAATAAAAGCGTAGGCATGATTAACTTGTTGAACCTCTGTTCCACTTGCAGAAGTCACCAGTTAAGTGAAAAATTTCAGTCTGAGTTTAGCGAGGTGAAATCATGAATAAAACTACGTGCCTCCGATTGTTTTATTTTTGGCTTCTGTCTCTGGACCTCAGCAGACTGATGTGAATAAAAGATAATTAATTCTTTACGTAGATCCATTTCTTTCGTCTGAGGTTCGCAAACCTCAAAACGCCAATGCATATCAGCTGAGTTCGCGAGACTATCATATATTATCACGGCCCCACGATTCACGTATGTACATTGTAATTCGTCTCGAGTCATTGCTTTGGGACCTTGTGCTCACGTCACCCATTGCGTATAAATGAGAGCTTGGGTGCCTGAATGCAGAAGTACCACCACAACTTATTAGCCCTTGTGATGTATGGGATGTCTTTGGGCACAGTGAAAGCTTGACTGGGATACAGATATACCATCACATCTGATTATCCCCCGTGGTATATGGGGCGTCTTTGGGAGCAATACAGTAAGAATAACGTGTAATACAGATATAGTATCAGGATACTGTATTGTTCCCGCACTTTGTATCAGCTCGAGTTCACGGAGTCTGGATCGCCGTATCGGCAAAGACCACAGGTCGATACGACGATCCAGACTCTGGGAAAACAAAGACCGTAACGGTCTCAATAATATTTTTTCCATGACAAATCGTAAATCGTATCCATTTCGTTCCCTTCAGAAGCTTCGCCTCACTAAACCACTGCTCAAGTTTCCTTGTCTTGAATTTCATCAACTTCCTGTCAGCCATCGGGCATGCATCCACTTCGAACGTGTAATAAATACTGGTCAATTGATGTAAATGTAATTCCTAAATCGACATTCGTCTGTGACTGTGGGGCTCGCGTTGTTTAGCATTGTTTGAATTTCTCAGTTGGTGAATTTCCGTGCGGTGCACTGATCCCTCATGATTGGCAGTTCAAACGGTACATGTACGTTTCAAATTCATTAATTTTGCACTCATCGACATCAAACTTTGCGGCAAGTAATGTTCCAACTTTGAGATTCTCTGTCGTTCCTATCTCTCTCTCTTCTTCTCAATCCTGATCTAGCTTGTTCCAGTTTATTTTTGGCCCTGTGCCGCGTGCGCGGATTTACTCAATTAGGTCAAACGAGCCTTATCACATCACTTCCACAATCAAAGCGCATCATTACATATAGTTCGGAATTAAGACGGCCTTTTCAGTGAACAAAACCATCCTTAGAGTTGGGTATATGATAAACATAACAGGGTGCGGTCTCGATCGATACGGTGATCCAGAATACGAGAACTCGAGCTGATGCAAAGTGTGGGAACAACACAGTAATAATATATATATGTATCGCTCGTCTAAATCAGTTGCGTTTATGTTGTGAAACTCTGACTTGGAAGTTCTAAATTGAGTTTACCTTTTGTTTAAATAGACTTGACTACATGGAGAAGTGTTACACTAAACCGTGGTGTCGAATAGGACCCTACTTGGCGGGACTGCTCGTGGGTTACATCCTTTTTAAGACGAAATGTAAGGTCAAGTTGCATATGGTGAGTTACGTTGCAATTGCGAATTCAATTAAGGTGAGGAACAGACACCAATATAACAAGTGTAGGAGATTACAAAGGCTTATTGGGAACATCGGTCATAGTTGGTGGCATTCATGTTGCAGACCATTGGTATGTTGTAGCACGAACATTGGCCACCCAGTATAACAGTCTTTGTCTGAATGATTGGTGAATCGGGACAATTTTCAAACTCGGCACTTCTTACGAATTCGATTCATTCTGTGAATATTTGTCTGGCAACTTTTTATTTCGAGGGGCTTTCATCAGAATTCTACCGACTTCGGGTCCGGAACACTTTTAATGTTCGAACGCATATCCCATATCATTAGGCAACCCTTGAGATACCTTATGTGTATGTCAGTAATTTGTTGCGGATATTGCTTCTGTCTAGGAGAAGACACCTATTAATTTCAGCTCTGCCGAAACTGGGCTTGTATCTACAATTTCCCTTATATGCATATTTTTCTTGTGTTCAATCATTTTCGTCGGATACCTAGCCACTACCTTAATCAATCGCCTTCAAATTTGTTGTGCATATTGGTCCTGTCTATGGGAAGACGCCTATTGTTTTCCAGCTCTATTCGAAACTGGATACTGGTACTTTTTCTACAATTTCTCTTATATGCAAATCTGCCATGTGGACCCATGGTGAAGTGACTGTCTCTGCTTGGGTACCAATTTCCATATTCTCATTTGCATAGATAGCGCATCAGTGATTGGTTCACAGCCCCGACTCAGAAAGGTCACTGTTGGGTGTGAGTGAGTGAATAGGGTTTAACGTCGCTTTCAACATTTTTTCAGCTATATCACGACGGGGAAGGGAAGGGAGGGAAGGGGGAGAGGCAGGGAAACCTACTTGTAACAGAGCAGATCTAATGCTGCCATTTTATAGTGCTGTCCCACTGAAATATCATGCCGTAGGCAGACATCACACCCCACTCAGTCACATTATACTGACACCGAGCGAACCAGTCCTTGTTCTATCCTCTTAATGCTGAGCGTAAGCGAGGGAGCAACAAGTTCCATTTTTCAAGTCTTAGGTATGACCCGGCCTGGGATCGAACCAAGTACCTACCGCTTACGAGGCCGACGCTCTAACCATTAGACCACCGCACCGCACTGTTGGGGGATAAATAGTGGCTCAGTGTATGAGCTCTGAAATCACTTGCGTCTAAAGTACATCCAGTGCCTGGTTTACAGCAATGCTATTCAGTCATGTACACAGTATGATGATTTTTGGACCTGGAACATGTGTATAAATTTACATTTCTCCCACAAATGAATTTCACAGAGACAGTGGTCTTGCAGATTTCAAACCCACTGACATAGAGATATTCATTCAAGAATATTTCAGTGCAATCTCCAGGAAACAAGATGATGTGATTGATTTGTGCGCCGATCCACCTATAGCTGGCGCCCCCGGAAGGTCCAAGTTAAAATTGCATTTCCGGCCAAGGGTACGAAATGTAACTTTCGATGGCATTGTTTCTTACAAATCGGTATCCAGTTCTTTGCTTGGTATGGTTCAAGGTGAGAGGGGATACCACCATGATGTTGGGCATTAAATGTCATTTTGGGGGTGAAATACGGTCAAATTTGGTAAAAATCGTTCCTAAGTTAATATATAGTGTGAATTTTCTTACCAGCGGATATCCACGCTAAATTGATGTTATGTACTGTAGGGCTTTAACACAGGTATGGCTAGCTCGTTAATTATTAGAATTGAGCGAAAATTCTCTTTTATTTCATATATTTTGTGCTGTTTGTTAATTATTTTTGTGTGCTGTATCGATCAAGGCAGCGGGGGATACCAATACAACATTGGCAATTTGAGGTCATCCTGAGGGCATTTCGATATCAAATAAGATCCAAAGATGGCCAAAATATCGGCCTTAAAACAATTTGAATTTTTTTGTAAGAAATTCCTTGTAAATGAAATGGATATCAAATCTGAAGTAATTCTACGGGGTGAATTTTGTGATAATTATAGTGTAGGGTATTTCAGTATTTTTTGTTTGTGAATATTGGTAACATGCATTTTTTTTATAGTCTCGACATTCCCGATCAAGATAATTTTCTGTCTGGAGTTTAAATTAGTTTGAGTTAACCCTTTCTGACCTGGGTGATTGAGTGTTCGGAAATTTAAAACCCTTTTGAATATTCGCTGTATCACCAAACTGATTGAAAATCGAGAGCGAAGACTTTCCGTAGTTTTGGAATATTATATTTGGCTGATTTTGAGCTCATTTCTATAATTTTTATTATCAACCATCATGGTTTAATTCAAATGGCGCTCATGTGGGTTCATCCATAAATCGTGCTTTTTAACGTTATTCATTTTCTTAATAGCCCATTGTGCAAATTAGTTAAAACCAAGGATTCTCACATCAAAGCCTAGCGCCTACTTTTGAATCGGTTTGCTTAATTTTCAGCTCAAGATATGATGGTTTAAATCAAAATGGTGGGCATGTGGGGTAATCTGAATATAACATTTTTCTTGTTGCTCGTGTATTTCAAGGCATTACTCTTACCTCACTGCGCAAATTATCAAAACTCTCGGATCTCCGCAAAATGTTATTTAACGCCATGATTCTTCCTCACTTCGCCTATGCCAGTTCTATTTGGAGTTCTGCTCGTCAGAAATATACCAATATTATGGTGAAGTTCCACAAAAGGGCTGAAAGGTTATTCTGGGTGCGCCCATGGATACTCCCACGTCTGAAGTTTTAACACGGTTGAAATGTCGTCCTATAGAAGATCGCTGGAAATACAATATATCTGTTATGTCATACAAAGCGATACATGGACTTGCTCCTGAATACTTATGTAGACTTGTAATGTCCTGTAAGGACACACATTCTCACAATACGAGACAGGAAGCAAGAAACAATATGTTATAAAGCCAAAAACAGATTACGGCAGAAAATGTTTCTCTTTTAAAACGGCTCAGTGTTTTAATGATCTCCCAACTGAATGTAAGACCGCGCCTGATCTTAATCATTTTAAAATGTTAACGAAACGTCATATTTTTGTCAATTCTTATTTGTTCGGTAATTCTTTTATTATTTATCATTAATTTAAATGGTCAAATCTATCTTAATTCTGCTGATAACGTTCTTCCTGACGCAGCAAGTATTTTAAATTCAATATTAACGTCTGAAGCATTCATTTTATATACCTCATCTTAGCATTGTAAATATCTCACATATACTCTTATTGTCCCAATCGTTCATCTTATATGCCTCTTCTTAGCATTGTAAATATCACGCATATACTTTTTAAAACCGTTTATCTTTTTACTGCTGTTTATATTACTAGCAAGGCGGAGGAGAACAGAGCTTCGGCACTGACGGTCTTTGCTGGGTGTAAACATGATAACTAAATAAATAAATAAATAAATCTCTATGCATAGCCTAACATCTTATGCCCATTCTAATCTATTTACATATGCCAAAAATCAAGATTTGATGGTCAAATACAAAATGGCAGCCATATGGGGTCATCTGAAAATCACACTTTTGACTGTTGTTCGTATAGGTCAAGGCATTATTCTGAACTCATTATGCACATTCATCAAAACCGAGGGATCTCTAAGCATAGCCAAACATCCTATTCCAATTTTGAATATAGTTACATATCCTAAAATTCAAGATTTGATGGTCAAATTCAAAGTGGCGGCCATGTGGGATCATCTGAGAAATACACGTTTCCCTGTTGGTCATATAGTTCAAGGCATTATTCTGACCTCACTGATCAAATTTGTCAAAACTGATGGATCTCTATGCATAGCGTAATATCTTATTCTCATTTTGAATCTAGTTACATACAGGGGTAAAAACGTTCGGTGTCCGGTTATTTTCGTTTAGTTTGACCTAACGAAACGCGCTCCAAACGCGTTCCATGAAGTTCCATTATAGGAAACGAAACGCTTTCAATATAGCTTAATTTTTCTTTTATCAAAACGCGTTTCCCTCGTCAAACGCGTTTGCTCTGATCGAAACGCGTTTATGAACGCGTTTTATAAACGCGTTTCTCTTTTCGTTCAACTCCCGCAAATTTGTGTTTTTATTTTGCAAACCAGGCTAAGAAGCCCTCGCGGCTTTCCCCGACCCCTATTATTAATCCCTGTGCTTTGAAATAGATATATGTGGCGTAGCCTTTAATATACAGGGGAAAAACCCTTCTGTGCCCGGTAATTTTTCCTTTTGGTTAGTTTACGCCGTAAACTAATGAAACTAATGAACGTAAACGAAACTACCAGTATTTTTAAACACTAGCTAACGGAACGCTTTTTTAACTTAGCGATTTGATGGGAATATTCGATATCGTTTCGTTTATATATTGCGCTAAGATTAAATCGTTTTGTTTACCAAGCAAGACAATATTTGTCTTCCCTTATCAAGCGAAACGATCTGTCAGGAGTACCGAGCCGGAAAAGCGTTTCGTTTGACCTTGACTCCATGCAGCTTTTGAACAATATTCAGTCGCCGAACCATTGCATAAATGAAATAAAAACCAAAAAAAGATCAAATAGTATTTCTGTCCGACGAAGCAACCGTGGTGTGGACGGTAATGTTTATTTAACAACAATAAGACGCGTTTCAAACGCGTTTTCATGCCGATCTGCTTTAGGTAACGCCACCTGTGGGCCAAGTTAGCTGTTTTAGAAAAAAATCCTGAACAGATTCAATTCTCTATTTCATAAGTCAGGGGATCTCGGCTGGGATTGTTTTTCGTGCCAGTCCGCCTACAGGTGCGTTTCTGGACAGTAACTTTTGAAAACCTGAAAGGATTCTTTCAAAATCAATGGTTACCTCCCTTCCAGATCCCACTTGTTTGTTTGTTTGCCTTTTTTTTCGTTTTTGTTTTTTCGTGCCAATCTGTCTATAGACACTAACTTTTGTTAAACTGAACGGATTCTTTGCAAATTCGGTATGTACCTTCCTGCAAGTTATCGTCTGGGAATGTTTTTGTGCCGATTCGCTGGAACCATGTTACCGTTTTCCCTAAGTCTTACGTTATTACTCTCTGTACAAATAATGAACGTTTCCTCTACTTGACATACAAAACGGACGCCTTCTCTTTTTATTTGATCGACTGTATCTAGTTAGGAACCGTTTCCAATTATCGTTCGCGAATGAATCGTTTATTTGGTCAAATTTGCTCGAAGTCGCGATTTTCCAAGGCGAGAGACAATGTTTTTTTCCTTCAAAATAAACGATTCATTCGCGATCGCTGTTCGAATGATTTGTTTCTGTTGGCAATCGTTTTTCAATCGAGAAAATTTTCCCGAATAAAAAGCGATATCGCGGTTTTTTAATCGAGAAAATATAAGCGATTGAAAAAAAACGATTGAGGATTATAGCCGACAGTAGTGCGGCAAGGTTCAGCCAGACTGACCCGCATACACGTGCGAGTTTCTATATCGTGAACACTTCAGTCAGACTAAGTTCAATCATTTTTTCTTCTTCTTTGCCTTGTGTAAAACTAAAGCGTGTTTCAGTTCAGTTTACGATTATATAGATACGATGAGCATATTGAAAGAAATGGAAAATATATATATATATACATAGGAATAATGGTGAAGGATATCTGCCGGCACATAAATTGTAACTTCATATTTACATATGTAGAGAGAGAGAATTAAGGTTTCATGTCGCGTTCAGCAATATTTTAGCTATTTAGCGACGATCAAACAAAATTCTAAGTACTCAAGTCTTTAACTTAGTAATCCAACGCATTAAAACATACACTAAAACGTATGTAACAGCCTGATTTGTCTCAAATAACCCAAGATGCAATCGTCCCTCACCCGACTAAAAAGATCTTCCAAAGTAGTCGCTCGATAAAAAGCATTTCTTACAATCTTAAAATCTATGCATTCGATCAGAATATGTTTCACCGTGAGATCACCGTGGCATGGAACACACGTTGGGACTGTCTCTTTTTTTTAGTAAATGTTCGTGAGTTAATCGTGTATGGCCGATTCTACATCGCCTGATCATGGTTTGATCGAAACTTTTCCGGCTGTTTAGATGAGTATAGCCTACAGTTTTTTTAACTCATGAAGTTTGTTATTATTCACAGCATCCCATAAAGATTGAAAAAGCCGTCTCACATAACTACAGATAGAGGACCTGAAAGCGCTATATGGGATTCCAACAGTATCAATCTCATCATCTAGGGCTGCCTTAGCTATCCTATCAGCCTCAGTATTACCTTTGATGCCAACGTGACTAAGCATCCAATAGAACACAATATCAATCTGTTGATCAAATCTAGTCATGTAGTTGTAGAATACTCAAGGTAGTGTGATGAGTCGAACTTCCACTTTTAATCGCTTGGAGGCATGACAGTGAATCTGAGAATATGACATATTTTTTCCTTTTAGCGGAACCAATATCTTCTAAAGCCAACAATATAGCTTTTGCTTCTGCAGTGAATATCGAACTTTTACCTGGTAGTCGACAGGTTTTGGTTTTGGAACTGAAGATAGTAGCACATGCTACTCTCTCACCATCTTTAGAACCATATGCTTAAATAGCTTGATGCGATCTATATTTCTCTCTCAGTAGACCAAATTCTTGTGTATACAAGAGCTGACTCGTGTCTGCTTTTTTATATTTCGTTAGAGAGCTAACTGCCCTGGTGGAATTGGTAAGAGCTTGTCAGGTAATATTTGACTGAGTTTAATACCAGCTGCTACAATGTGGGGTTTCCTACGAATTCCAAGTGGTGGAATAATGGAGGGTTTCTTCAAATAAAGATCCACGAACTGAGGTTTGAAAACACAGATATATGCATGATGTAGCCTTTCCATGCTCTTGCAAAGCATAGGAATGATAGGGTGTATATTGACGTATTTGAAATTTATTTTATCTGCTTCTTTGAGAAAAGTTTCATTTAAACAGAGAGCTAAAGGTTCATAATCCTGAGTTAACAACTGAAGTTCATATAAATTTGGCCGAACTCCTCTGCATTTCCATTGGAGGAGGGTTGGAGACTGAGCCATTTTTAGTCTATATGAAGAAATAACACACAAGAGTACACACACTAGGAAATGGAATGTCAACTTTATGAACGTTTAATTAAAGGTCTTCTCCTCTGACTTTTCTGTTCTTGTTTCTGTTCTCGCAACTGCTGCATATCTTGGTCTTTATTTCTATACATTTCTTGTTCTCTCTTCTGTTCGCATTTCTTTTTCGACCTCTGGTTTAAGGAAGTCTTTTCGGGTCGCTTATTATCACAAGATTGATCCATGTGCTCAGCGACCGAGTTTTTGTCTGAGGAGAGATTTGTAGGTGTCTCTGTGTTGAGAATGGAGTTATCAACTTCCTTTTCATCTTGATTTTCATCTTCCATGAGTATCTCATTGCTAGCTTCATATAGTGAACACATCATCATCGGGAGCGAAGTTCACAGGCGTATCCGTTTCAGAAATAAAACCAAAATCTTCATCTTCACCTTCTTCATCCACTGAGGGCAGCTCATTTCTAACATCATCTCAATCTAGGTAAACCAAGATGGTAAATCAGGGGAATACCATCTAGACGTAACGCTATTGAAACTTCGTGCGAAATGTTCGGCGACATTCTACGAGATCCCATGATAAGCCAATCACGACCATTTCAACCTTTTCGCTCTGACAACAAGATTAACATCTTCGCACGGCACAATCTTTTGATATTTTCTACCCCTAACAAAGCCAGACTTTTCGGCGGGAGTAAACTCTTTGATGTTTACGGACCTTGTCCAGAAATGATGCCATATTTGGAAACTGTTTCAGGATAACGTTTATATTTTAGACCACGAGCTATCGTGTGTAATTACTGAGGGCGTGATTTTGAAATAGTTACAACCAGCTATCCATCCGATTGGCTAACAATAGTAGTTTCAACTCGCACGGGATTTATATAGGGCTGAATTCAGATATAATATTCCAGGATATTATATCTGAGTTTACTGAGATTGGCATCATCTCTGGTGAGCTCAGCAACCACATTTTCATCTGGGGTGAAGTTCAAATCACCACCAGAATGCACAGGTGCATCTACTGAGGGTAGCTCATTTCTAACATCATCTTTGGTGAGCTTTGCACACACATCATCATCTTTGGTGAAGTTCGAGTTACCACTAGAATGTACAGGTGTAGAACTAATGTCTTCATCTTCACCTCCTTTCCAATCTGTGGTGAGCTCGGTTTCGACAACAGCATCCGAACGCACAGATGAATTTTCACTACGACTGCCGTCTACATCAAGTGCAGTAGCAACATTGCTGGGCATTTGACTATCATTGACAACGCTGTCGTTCTCCAAGCCAGACAGATCCAACAGTTTGAAGAGTTCCTGGATCTACAATCCTCTCATACTCATTTTCTTTAGACTGCTGATTATGAAGTAAACTTTCCGGACTTTCATCTACCCTATTTCTCTTGGGGGGGGGGGGTGGACTAGGAATATCAAAGGAATTATCAGCATCCTCCTCCTCAGAGAGAGCTGAAAATCCGTTTGCGCTGTTGGGAACATTTTCCGCTTCCTCTGTGCTCTTTGTACTTTTCCTTTGTCTAAGCTTAGAATTCCTCTTTGAGGTCTTGCCATCCGGTCCTACAATTGACCAAATGCTATCACCAACGCTTTCAGGTCGCTCGACTTCTTGGGCGTTCATTGTGACAGAGCTCTCCGCAACGGCGGACTTTTCCGTAACGGGAGATTTCTTCTCTGTATTGGATTGAATTCCAGTCACCTATTGTGAAGCAGTTCGGTTACTCTCCAAATATAACTGTGGAGGGAAGAGTAGTTTTGATGCCAGACATCCACACCTTCCTACTCCCAGTTTTGAAATCCCTGTCAAAAGTATAGTACTCGTGGGAAATGTCATGAACTTTACCATATTTCTCAAAAATATGTCTGATGTCAGTGTCTGGTATCTCCACAGGGCATTTTGTTCTGACAAGTACTTTCGTGGGTGTAATCTCCTCAAAGTGACCGCACTGATCTTGGAAATCCATTTGAGAGGAGAACATCTCTGGCTTGTTCATTTTTTAGTGTCACAATCCAGAGATCCTTTGTCACCTGCGCTAATCCATCAAGGACTTTCGGCCCTGATCCGACAGACTATTTTAAAGCACGCCAAATATCAATCGGCTTAGCGGCATTCAGCCCCAAAAGTCTAAGGCCCAGTGGCCTCTCTAACAGTCTGTATGCCATAGCACTAACAAATAATTATAGACTCCCACCCAGGGAGATCCAGAAAAGGTTCATTCGAACAAACAATAAAATAATAGCAGTTGTCAACAGTTTTGCAAATAACCCGCGCTATATATTAACACAGTGCCTCCAAAGACCTAAAAGCCCCGTATGACAGTGTTATAATCAATACAGCGCCATCTACCTACTCAAGGAAAATGGTGAACTCTCACAGTTCAATTGTCCTAGTGTAACGGTTAGCCGTTTGTGTAGAGAACAGTTTGAATAGGGAGGGTGACCCAGAATGGAATGCGGGGAACGACCTTGACATGTATCGTCAGCGAGGAACAAGGCAGTGTACGGAAATAGAGTCCCCCGTCTTTCTCGCTTACCAGAGCAAGATAGGAGTTGCCATTTACGTGAAATATTCTCTACAGGTTCTAGATTGGGATGCCATTCTAGTTTATGGACTATGAACTGTAATTTCGCTGTGAGAGACGATCTTTCATTGCAGGCGAAACGTCTCCGTTCGCGAGGAAACTTCCTGTGGGGACTTTTCGGGTGCGGAGAGTGCACACACTATATATACAGGCGCAGACATTTCAAGCGGGGACAGACCAAAAAGACAGCGCTGGAGAAAGCACGCAAGGTACAGCCTGAATTGTGTGATTTTTGCGCACTTTGCGACCGGGTCGCAAATGTAATTGTTTTGGCCTGGCAGTCTAAAATATTGTAGATCCTGTAGCTAGTGCAACCTGTGAAAATACCGGCACTGTTTTACTGAACAACCCGGGCACTGGGACGTGGACAGTATTATTTATGTGTCGGTGTCATCGGTCGTGAAGCGGTATATGACGGTAATAATGGACTCCCTCCATCCTCCGATTATATGCAAATGTACTATAAATACAGAGATAATAGAGCCAAACTCTCCTACCGTTATTCGACGACATATCGTATCGAGCTGTACGTGTTTCTTACCTGGAGGGTCGTCGTGAAGTTGTGTAGCCACGGGTGGTGTCTATAGACGGGTCGCAGCAGCCGTGAGGGTTGAGACGCCGTGCTATCAGAGTGAAGAAGACGACGGGCTGCCACATCCGTGGAGAGGCTCCAACAACTGGGGGTATATATTGAGAGAGCGTTACAGCCGTAACGTTCCGACGACTTGGGGTGAAGAAGACGACGGGCTGCCACATCCGTGGAGAGGCTCCAACGACTGGGTGTCGTATATTGAGAGAGCGTTACAGCCGTAACGTTCCAACGACGGAAGAAGACGACTTGCGACCGGGTCGCAGAAGGTCGCAGACGGGTTGCGACCGGGTCGCAGAAGGTCGCAGAGGCTTGCGACCGGGTCGCAAGAACAGTTAGCGTGTGGGGAAAGGGCTAGCAACCAGGCCGCCCTTGATTACGTATGACGGGAGAGGTGAAGGGCCAGCAGCCAGGCCGCCCTTATACCCCGAAGAGAAGGGCCAGCAACCAGGCCGCCCTTATCGCGTACCCATACATATTTAAAGCATAACTGTAACTGTAAATTTATATGCACACACTCTCTTATATTATTTGTATATAACATCAAGTTTATTTGCATACACTCTCCTAGTGTCTGTACATATATGTAAATATTATTCTACTGCATAACGTTACATCTCCTTAGACATTCTGTCTAGCCACGCGGTTCTACGCTATTATCTGTAATCGCGTATACTATTTGTGCAGAATATACCATTACATCAGCGTCAGTCATCCTTGTAGGGTTGTGATCATCTCTTCGATCCTCGGATCTCTACTAGTGAAGGGGTTAACTACGGTGACGGCCAGAACTCCAGTGGACAATCTCGGTTATTGATTCGTTTTCACGTAAACACTACGACTGGTCCTGCTCGTACACGCTACACTAGCACTAAACAAATTTATTAATTATAGACTCCCACCCAGGAAGCTCCAGAAAAGATTAATTCGAACAAACAAACAAGAAAATAATAACAGCTATCAATAGTTTACAAATAGCCCGCGATATATATCAACTGTGCCTTCAAGGAACAGAAAGCCCCGTATGACCGTGTTACATTCAATACAGCGCCATCTACCTACACAAGGAAAATGGTGATCTGGGTCAGCCCAGACAAACAAAAAAACCGCCGCGAACAGCGAAAATCTGACGAATCAACTCAAAATTTCACCATGAACAAATGCCAAAAACGTTCATGAAAAATACTACACAAAAAATCTGCAATAATACCAGCATAAACCCCAGAAATACTCAAAATAACAGAGACGAAATTGCACGTGCAAATCACTCAGCCCGACAACATCCGGGAACCCTATTTACATATGGTTATGGTCAGATTGAGTCATTTGCAGTTGCAATTTCGTCTATGATTTTGAGTATTTATGTGGTTTAAAGCTGGTATTATTCCAGATTTCTTGCGTAGTATTTTTCGTGAATGTTATTGGCATCTGTGTGTGCTGAAATTTTGAGTTGATTCGTTAGATTTTCGCTGTTAGCGGCGGGTTTTGTCCTTAGATCACCATTTTCCTTCTGTAGATAGATGGCGCTGTATTGAATATAACATTGTCATACGGAGCGTTTGGGTCTTCGATAGCTCTTAGTTAATATATAGCGCGGGCTATTTGTAAAACTGTTTACAACAGTCATTATTTCTATGCGTGTTTGTTTGGTTGTGTGAATTAATCTTTTCTGGAGCTCCCTGGGTGGGAGTCTATAAGTGCAAAACGCCACAGACTCGGTTACCTGGCTTTTGGGATATTTGATGGTAGATGAATACGTATATTTTCAACAAATTACGAAAATTAATAAATACAAAGGGAAAATATATATATATATATAAATGAAATGATACAAAGAAAATAATGATATTGAAAATACACGTATTCATTCACCATCAAATATAGCACAGGCCTGGTAATTGCAGTATGGAAAACACTGAAAGTGGGCTGAACGCGTTTTGCTTGGTAAGATGATCAAGGTCTCGCCTTTGGCTAAAAAAGAAACTTTGACGATGCGAAGATGTGTTTCAAAAGGCTTGTAAAATTTAGGTCATGTGACGTAGTTGCTGAAGAATCAAACACCGCCCCTCGCCGTGTATGGTACTATATGAGAAATGACGGCATTAATATAAAATATGAATATAAAACGTTTTTCTCTGTCCGACAGGTTTTCAAATGCCACATTTAAATCTTCAGTTTTGCGAAGAAAACGAAATGTTTAACCGATGATCGTACTCGAACGAGAAACTTTTGTCTCTCTTGCCAGCTTGGTTAATCCAGTATGAGATGAAATTATATTATATTCAGGTGGTTTCTGGTTTGAGCTTCTGTTTGGAATCATTCATAGTTCATTTATCAAGATGTAAAATTAAAAACAAAAAGTATTGTACATACGCGAATCCAATTGTTGTATGCGATTCAATCACCATTGTGATATGGTCATTTCCAGCGTGACAGACGGGACAAAAGATAGCCACCCTGTGATGTTAACACAACTCTCTACCAAAACTAAATTTAACAAAAATCTAAGCAAAAACTTATCAGTGGTTAGTGAACTAGTTGTACTTTAACTTAAGACAGAAACATTGAAATAATTATTATTAATATTTTCTTTTCAACTGGAATTGACAAATGTGACAGACGGGACAAGCAGGGACCACGCATTTGAAAAAGGAATAGACAAGATAGATTTCTATCTTCTTTTCAAATGAAAATCAACTTTTAATGCAAATCAAATGTTAGTTGACTAATCAAGTAATCGGAGTTAGGGTTAACAGTTTTCCTATGAAGAAGATTAATTATGGATTTTTGCCACTTAGTGACGTGACAGACAGGACAACTTATTTGTATTCGCAAACTTTTTTAATCATGTAGATCAATGCTACAATTAAGATGTTCATTGTGCACTAGTTTACTTCACATTGTTAGATTTTAGGTCATATTTTCACAAAATCCGCTGTTATCAGTTCAGTGTCCCGTCTGTCACAATTTAATGTATTTACACATTTGTATGTATTTTGTATTCGCAAACTTAATTTTTCAAGGCATATAGGTTTGTGCATTCATCAGAATGTTCATTGCATCTAGATTACTAAACATTGTTTGGTTTGGGGTCATATGAACGCAAAACTCAATAATCTATGGCTGCTCTTTGAAGCGGTTTGTGACAGACGGGACAGATATGGAGTTGAAATTTTTATCAGCATATTTGACCAAGAATGAAATAATTAATTGCATCTGGTTGAGAAGGTGTTACAGTAGATAAATAATACTGTTACTGGCTTTTTTCCTTCTTAAAATGTATTGTACTCAAGAAAAACCTAAAAAAATCATCCGTTTTTGTGACAGACGGGACACCTACACCACGCAGTAAATTTTTTCAATTATTTTGGAAATGAAATATCCGAGACGTTTTTGGCGATATTTCTGAGACAATTTATCATAGAAGCTTCACACAGTACATAAACTAAAAAATACTAATTTTCCCCCACATTGCATTAAAATCTGTTAAGAATTGACGAAAATCACCAATACCTACCATGTTATTTTGATCTGCCAATGTTATAATGTAAAAAAAAAATCTCCCATCTAATTTGTTTTTGCAATTTGTTGAAAACCACTGCAAGAATATTCTTGATTCTTTGCAATAAAATTAGTACTTTTTAGTTTATCCACTGAGTTAAGTTTCAATGCCCTCCGATAATTTGCCTCCGAAATATGGCCGAAAACATCTCGGATATACATGTATGTCTGGGACAGACAGTAAGGCGAAAATAAAAGCCTTACGACCAATTTGCAGAACGGAGCCACCGTTAGTGGATGAGTTACAGATGTAACTGTTAAACAAATAAAGAAAATAAAGTCTTTCTTTTTTTTATGAAAATTATGTTTTTATGTCAGTTCATAGGGATGCAAGATTGTAATCAATACCAGACATGAGAATCTCGATTCTCGCGGATCCTTTATACAAGAATCAACTTGGATTCTCCTCAAATTTAACGAAATTCAGGCCCTGTAGATATATGTTTTTAATTTTAATGATGAACACAAATGATGAAAACTTTGTGGAAAGGGAGTGTGTGGAAAGGGAGGGAGTTTGAAGACTATCTCGTTTTGCGACTTAAAATTATTGTAAAGCAATAACTTTGCCCTCCGACGTCTGTCCGTGTGCAAATTCTTCAATGTCACAATTTTCGATTACGTAATTAAGCGAAATAAACAGCGCGTATTTCGTTGATCCGGAATTGACGTCACTTCTGCTGCATTATGTTACAATGCTGGTGAGGTAAGGGTTATCGCAAATCATTAGATATTTTGCTTGACCACTAATATGATTCTTTCCCTGAAATGAATACGGGAATTACCACTTAAAGCTACCTTATTTCTTGTAAATTTAACAATGAAGAAATCACGCGTTTTTGACCTTGCGTGAATTTGCCATGAAGTAGTACCGGAATCATTACCTTGCCGAATTGACCCAGAAACAAACAACGCAGGTCGGTTGTTCGAAATTTATTTGAGTCCACAGAAACAGACGTTCCAATAAAACTAGAAAAGATTTACACGGATGCTTTATTGCAAGAAATATAAGGCTATCATCAGGAAAGTGATCTGCAACTCCCCGTGATTCGGAACCCACAAAACTACTATATACGCTTCGCTGCAGTAAATCTGAGCGCGTTCGTCACAGGAAGCATCATTTAGGGTACAGGTTTGTGTATAGATATTTCCAGCATACGCCCTAGTTCGGCTTGTAGGAGACTATAGATCGCGAATCATATATATTAACCGGTTATCTTACACATTTATACAGTATAGTATAGTATAGTATAGTATAGTATAGTAATATAGGTTTTCCATTGACAAATCCGCAACCAACATTAATTGCAGTTCCCAGTTCGCGGATAGAGCGGCGTACGATGGCAACACGGCATATGTATCAGATATCACTCCGTCTCACGATTCTCTCGCACCTTGAAAAAACCCCGATTCGTTCGCGATTGAAGATTCGCGATCAAGAACGGATCGCGTATGGTTAAACGATTCAAAAACGATATCGCGAGAGACTGTTTTTTTTTAGAAAAGGCTCAACCGTTTTTTTCTCATTTTTTCCTCGATATCCTCGACTGATTCACGAATTATCGTTTTTCAAGCGAGAAAATTGAAGAAAAATTGCGACTGAAGAAAAACCGATTAATGGAAATGATCCCTTATCCCATGCAAAATAGAGGGATGCGAATGGATTTTCTTCTTGCTTGGATAACCTGACAATGTATCTTTTACGAGTACATTGTGGTTGTTCAATATTCCTGTTATTTATGTTTCCACACCGAATGTCACTCATGGAATGTCGTCGTCGGTATGGTTGGCGAAAGGTCTGCTAGTCAGCTAATCGGGATATTTACTCGTTCTTCTAGAAACTTCCAGTTGATTCTGGCTCATACGGTGAATATATCTTGCCTCAGCTGTATGATCCGGTTTCTCACAACGAAAATCATATGGATTGAGAATACTGATGAACGATACAGATTCGATATTTTTTGGAAAATCGTGATGTCCTGCTGGCACCATTGAAAAATGTTGAACGCTTCTCTCTTGCCAGAAACTAGCCTTTATTTATTATATATATTATGTTTTTCATTAAGTTTGGTGCTAATGCTATTATTTGAATTAGGTCGTTGGTGTATGGACCCAGAGATTCTTTAGCGGACGACGGTTGGATATTGAATGACGGACTATAAGCTTGTATTTCAAAGATCTATTTGCAATTTGAATCTCAGGAGACCTTTCAAAGGGTAGGAAACTGTTACAAAGAGCGTTCAATTACAAAACTCTATAATCAAGATCAGGGTTATCCGGGCAACCTCGAGGCCATGAGATCCTAGTAATCCGTTGGTTTCACGCTCCAGTTTGGGGTATCCCTATGAGAACACAGATGTGGAAGATTTAGACTGGCTAAACTGGTAGGAATTATGCGAATGTCGCTGATGTAATGTCCTATATTTAGCACAATCGATTAATGCAAGGCAATTTGGTACCTTATGTGGCTTATGGATTCTAAATTGATGTATGTGTCCAGTTTATATAGCGATACCCGGCGCTTGGGGAGGTGATTAACTCCCAGGGTGAATCTTTATTGCCTGTCAGTTATCGCTCTAGCCAGTTAAATTGTCTGTTCCAATATCTGAAGAACACGTTGTCTGGCTAGTCAATCATTTGCACGAGATGCGCGCTTTCCTTGTATCCGTGGTCATCCCCTGCTTTCCACGGTCCAAGACAGACGTTGTAATTCAAGATCAAAAGTTTTATATTTTTTCATGAACTTGTATCTAGGTTAGCATTATAATTTCATTACCGTATTTACATGTAGAATGGGTGGCTACAAACACGGGTTGGCCAGAGGTTCCATGCAAATGATTTTGGTACAAAAAGATATTCTCCAACTCGCTGTGCTTATGGTGGGGTGCTATCGTGTCGCTAGCTGTTGGTTGTTTTACTCCCTCGCTTTTGCTGACATACTACCAAGCAACATTATAAATTGGTACGGCTAAGGGTCATATCTCGATAAAGAATTAACATGTGTTATATTCTTATGAAGTAGGCTCTCATCTGCAAATTGTCGTGTAGTCAGTGAGTGGGTCAGTCAGTCCATCCGAATCCTTTCGTCGGCATAAGGAGAACCGTTGACATTAGAACCTTGAATTTTGGCATGAACGTGCATTAGGGGACTTTTATCAGCAAGTTCTGAGCTGACTGAATTCTGATGAAAATTTGATTTCTAATTAATTTTTATTATTTATTGATTGTTCAGCGAGTGCACTGTCATGCCCATTGGGAACCCTTGGTTGTATGTTTCATTGTGACTTTTGAAGGTTCCCTGATACAAGGAAGCCTGGTCCATTCAAGATTCTGACCATATGAGAATGCTTATCGTTGGATGAAATCCCCCAAATCACATGATGCTACACTTATTCAACCTATGCACTACCCGCGGGAGGATTTTCCCATCCATTTTGGGCAGACCTACTTAGGTGACCTATACACGTCAAAATTGGCAAAAACATGTCTTAGGTCAAATACACGCTTAAACCATATCAAACCCTGAGACGTTAGTCACACTGCTCATGTATATAACATATACCTCAATAACACCCTTACGCCTTCATTTTATATTTTATTCACACTATATTGATATTTTGTTGTCAGCAAACTAGCTACATGTAAGCTCTGCGAGTGTACATGTGTATCTAATCACTGATCATTTAGGAGAACATAAATATATGTTTTACAAACATGCCATTGCTATGTATTGCTCCACATGTGACATTCACTGCATGCAATTCAATTGACAGTCCCCAGTAATACTAGGCTGGTGCGCCGCTGCCGTTTATTGTCTGGCCACTCTGTATGGTCTGTATGGGGACACCAATGGTCATCCCCTATCTGTCGAAGCCAGTGCCGTCTACTATGCACTGCACAGGACAGCTTGGGGAGCCGGTCTGGGATGGGTCATCTTCGCCTGCTGTACAGGATATGGCGGTAAGTCCTCAAGAACATACATACGTTTTACATGTGTTCCCATATACCACATATCCATGCACTCAGATGTTAAACTGAATTGGTGAAATGATTAATTGGCCGATTAAACGCAACATTAAAAGGGTGGTGGAAAAAGATGCCGACGTACTGACAAGAAGTCTTATGACCCCACAGACAAATAAACTGACTGCATATTTATAGAAACAACACAAGAACCAAAAGTGATCCCTGTGATGATTTGTATCCCAGCCACGCTTTTATTGTAGCTGTTCATCTGGACATTTTGAATGACATCCGTTGCCAAAGACGTCGTATCCTAAACAAGCATTTTTGGTCGATTTTCATATTGGATTTGCCGAATTTGTCATTTGTGTTGGTTTCTCCGGAAGAAATACATACTGAATTTTGAAATAGTTATCTGATGTGAAATAAAATAGTTTTTGAGCACTTTCACACGTAATTACGCAAATAACTTAACGCAGCTGTTCGGTCACAGGCCCATGGAAGCCATTTTCGATTTCCCATTATACTATCCACGGAGGAGTAGCAAATACGCTCAAAATGAACCCAATACATCTGTGATAGGATGTTAGGTCACGGAATGTCATCTCTTAGTTTCCCGTCGTTGTGGGTGCTCCCCACCCCCACCCCAACATGACACAATCAATTTAAACTAAAAATTTCCACAAACTTGTACAGGAGATGCGAGCAATATTCAGGCTTAACCTATTAGGATGGAGCTTTTTCACCGCCAATCAGAAACTGGGTAGAATGAGCGTCTAAGTTAATATGGTGAAATTCTTCTCAATAAACTTTTGAACTGAATAGTAATCTCACGTTTGAAGCAAGCGTCTCCTTTCACATATAACGGTTGCATTCTTTGGCGGACTCTCTAGTTCGCAATAAATGCAATTTAATGTATTCACGGTTATCATTTCAGGGATCGTTAATACATTCCTGTCCTGGAAGTTGTTCATTCCCTTGGCTCGTCTGACGTACTGTATCTACCTGCTTCATCCACTCGTCATCTCCTACTTCAACCAAAGCATAAGGATACCACTGTACCTCAGTCACGTCAATATTGTAAGTTATTATCTTCCTTTTATTTGCCCCCATCTTCATTACACCAAGCCAGTGTCTAAATGTACACTTCGAAATGTCCTTGATGTATCAGACCAAATTCAATGTCCAAATTACAACACATATGAGGGAAGTGGGAAGAGGTGCAAACATACTGACAGTCACATGACTTCACAGTATAGTCTTCCAGTTAACCTATTCTAAAGCACATATCAAGAATCTAATCTCAGGTACGCTTTTATTGTACCTGTTCATGTGGCAACTTGGATGATATGACCACACGACCCCTAGCACCGGCATAAGCGGTATTAGATATAAATCTAGAGACATATGATGGAAATGCTCTGACAACTCGTCTATTGGGGATTTTTGAGCTGTATCGTCGTCAGATGAAAATGACGGCATTTAACACAAAAGACTAGTCTGTAAGGCCCGATGTCGACCCAGCATAAAAACCCGAGGTGTAAGTTCACTTACGAGCGAGAGACGAACCAATCATAAATCTACACGTCGAGTGCGTGTAGGGTGAAGTCTCCCACAAGTATCTACATTATTTCTCCTATAATAACAGTTGGTTTGGTCAGTTAATTAATAACTCACTTCTACGGCACAATTCGATCTTCAAATGTATTCTAGGTCAATGTCGTCGCGTGTCTTTTCATAAGTCTATAAGATAACTGTTGGATTAATAAATCAAGGCTCGTTCGAGGTGAGAACGTATAAATTAACTTGAGATGAGAAGATGATTTTCGAATCACCGTCGAAAACTATAAAGGAGCCTTATTTAAATGATAGTGTCTTCAATCTGGTACTTGTCAAGCGAAAAATCTTAGGCATTATGTGTAATTATCAACAAAATTTATCAAAAAGAGATTCTCATTGCTACAAAAGTTTGCTCGTGCAGAAATCGAAGGATATTTTTGAAGGACAATAAAGTAAAAACAACTTTCTGATACATAAAACAAGGAATGGGTATTACTGTTAAAGAAGCCGTTCCTCAGTGCGTCCGGGTCGCTGGGTAGTGATATCTTAGAAATGGATCCCTATGACTGCATTGGGACGCGATAGGTGTGTTGAGTGACGCGATGACCCTAAGGGTAATGTGCTAGCAACTTTAATTTATAATGTATGATAAATGAAGAAAAAAATCGAACGTCAGCGAAGACGGCTTCGTCACACGAATTAATGGATTGGGTTTGGCCGCGTCTAAACTTTTGATCTGTAATTCCCAATACAGAAACTTTGATCGAATGGGAAATGACGGGTTGATGTTTTTCCATGCTCATTTATTCATGGTATTTACAAATCTATTTGAATCAACTGATTTATTGTTCATTTTTTTTTTTTTTTTTTTACAGAGCTATTTCTTTGCGGGGAATCTAGTGTTTTGCTATGCCGCCGCTTTTGTCGTATCCCTGGCATTCGAAGCCCCGATGCTTGGCCTGGAGAAAATCATTTTGAGGAGGAAATAGACAACTTTTCAACAACTGACTGAGCGAATAGAAACTATGATTGCCTGGATTTTCTTTCAGTTCTCCCAACAAGTCAGCGAAAATTCTGAAACAAATATTGTTTAATATAATTTGGATTGACCAGTCGAGTGTTCTAAAATCGGAAAATATACATGTAGCTTGAGGCGCTGGATTTCTATAAAAAAAACTTTGAGGTAAAATTATTATGGTTATGCTACCAAAAATATAGATTCATTAATACAATTCTTCTTTGTTAAGAGGTAGTAGTTTCATTTAAAAAATATTCAGCAAATAACATATTTTGGTTAAAGTTATTTAGTGGCTGGGATCAACTATGGTGAACGGTTTCTTTGGCCTCACTTCTTCATAGCACGGACATTGAAATCACACTTCTGGCATTCTATGGAAAAAATAACAGCACCTGCACTTGGATCCGGTGCCTGAGACACCCGCAGCATGTGCTACTATCTTGTCGAAAAACATGTCGACTACCAGGTAAAAGTTCGATATTCACTGCAGAAGCTATATTGTTGGCTTTAGAAGGTATTGGTTCAATTAAAAGGAAAAAAATATGTGGTATTCTCAGATTCACTGTCATGCCTCCAAGCGATTAAAAGTGGAACTTCGACTCATCCCACTATCTTGAGTATTCTACAACTACATGACTGTAGATTTGATCAACAGATTGATATTGTGTTCTGTTGATTGCCTAGCCACGTTGGCATCAAAGGTAATACTGAGGCTGATAGGATGGCTAAAGCATCCCTAGATGATGCGAGTGATCCTGTTGGAATCCCATATAGCGATTTCAGGTCCTCTATCTCTACTTATGTGAGACAGCTGTTTCAATCTTTATGAGATGCTGTGAATAATAACAAACTCTATGAGTTCAAAAAACTGTAGGCTATACCCATCTGAACAGCCAGAAACGTTTCGATTAAACCATGATCAGGCGATGTAGAATCGGTCATACACGATTAACTCACGAACATTTATTAAAAAAAGAGCCAGTCCTAAGGTGTGTTCCATGCCATGATGATCTCACGGTGAAACATATTCTTGTCGAATGCATAGATTTTAAGATTGTAAGAGATGCTTTTTATCGAGCGTCTGCTTTGGAAGACCTCTTTAGTCGGGTGAGGGAGGATTGCATCTTGGGTTACTTGAGAGAAATCGGACTGTTACATAAGTTTTAATGTGTGTATGTTTTAATGCATTGGATTACTAAGTTAGTGACTTGAGTACTTAAAATGTTGTTTAATCGTCGCTATATAGCTGAAATATTGCTGAACGCGACATTAAACCTTAATTTTCCCTCTAACTCTCACCCGCAGTGGACACCTGGTCACGTTATCCGACGTCATGTCAATCATTTCCCATTTCATCGTGTTCACTCACTATAGACCGAATTGAAGAATATAACAGTACTGGTCCCTATACGAGATACAAGATTTCGCCACTTGAAAAGCCCTTGCTAAATGAAAAGCCTTTGGCAAATGTTGCTGGTGATCATGTTTTTCAGTTTACCAGGACAATTAAAATCACGCTTCTACATCTTAATCAACACTCAGCAAAATTGGCTTCTTTGAGGACTCTGCAATCAAAATCAGACTCCTTACCAGACACGCCGTTATATGTTAGGACCATCACAGCATCGCTCACTTATACATAATCTGGACAGTTGGAAGAAAACATTTGATTCTCCGATATTTACCACTAATTTACAAATGTTGATGATCTGATCAGTCAGTTATGTATATAGGCTCATAGCGCATATTAGATCATGGGATCAACTCAATAAATGAAAGAGTACATGTGGCTAAAATTCACAATTCGATTCATTTTCAATTAACTTCATTTCACTAAATTTAAAAAAATAAACACCTGGAGAACCAATTTATGTATTGTGTGTGATATCTTTAACCAGTTTCCTTCTCCGATGTGTTGGTGCACTTTAATGAATAAAAACTAGACAAAGAAAGCTCTGAATTCATTTAAGTCCTACCACTTTATAATTTGGAGCAATGAGTGTGAAAAAGTCTACATTTTTGTCATTGCGCAGCACATTATGATACCGTAATACCAATATGGCCTGGAATTCAGTTAAATAAAATTACAACAATTAATAGATGGACTGCCCTATAGTTCCACACACTACGTAAATTCCAAATGTATACCTTGTTTCTATTTCATCCTAACCGAGTGCATGGCGGCTTTGCATACCATTAATTTTACACCCCATGATTTCCAAATAAACAGTCACAATCACCGCGTGACTTTGATAAATTATACTCAAGAAAACGACTTGGAACTTTATTTGGATAAATATTACTGGTCAGTGATAAGAATTTTATGCAAAGAGCGTTGTGCTAGTTTGTTGTCATCGTTGAAAACTTGGAACCTGTTTTTTTCCTGCTCTGCATATTGGAATTGATCATGCTTACTGACGAATGAAATGCGACATTCGATTATTGGCGCTGAAATTCTTTTGTGGACTATACAGATTAGTGATTGTCCGAACTATACATAACTGGACTGAGAGGATAACCGCCTCTGTGTGATTGCTCTGTGATATTACTGTCTCAAATAAAACGGTATCAACATACCAGACATTGTTTCTCTGTATCTCTTAAATCGGGAAAGCAAACACCGAAAAATTTAAGATTTCACATTTCAAAATATCGAAATATGGGCTTCGAGGCACAAAGTTAAAGCTTGGGTGCAGCTGAAAATTCGAATTATCTTTCTAAAGAACTTGATGTGAAGGGAAAGACGTATCCACATGGAATTTCTCGACTTTTTATGCTTAAATCCATCATCAGGACCTTATCGGTCGTCCGAGTTCATCAAAAGTATCAAAGTTGAAGAAAATTGATCGTCGATATATTAGTGTCAGAAGTCATAAAACATTCTTTAGTTCTACTACATCAACGGGACATCTTTCCTGGGTGTTTCTTTGTTTAGAGAGTTTCTTGAATTTCTCATCAATAGTATCTATGTGAAATTTGGCAACACAATATATCAACTGCATACTGGTATTCCAATGGGTTCTAATTGTGCACCTCTTTTGGCTGACCTATGTTTTTCTCTAATGAATACGACTACATGCAGGCGCTTCCAAAAAACGATCGTTCATAGTCGGTTCCGTCTTATTCAGGAAACGCTATATGGACGATCTTCTCGCTGTGGATAATCGCTATATAAATGCCGTGAAGTCTTGCCGGCGTAATTGAAAATTGTTAACCGCTCATTCATTGCATGAACCTAACCTATGTTTAAGTATACTATGACTTGTTTTATATTTGGTGGTAACGCTAATATAGGAATGAGGTATATGGATTATGGGCTGGGAAAGCCTTTAATGGGAGACAGCTGAATATTGAATGTAGGACTAGACGTTTCTAAATGATAATTTAATATGACTTACATCATATCACTAAGGCTTGACAAGGATGATGCTAATAAAATCGCTGTGAGTGAGGGTCAAACATTGACTTATGTGGACCGTGGAACTTTTGTAACCATCTTCACCATGTCTTGAATTTTCCGGTCTGTGTTTGGATATCAGTTCAAACATTCATTTAATGGCGGAATATACGTTCATCCGATAATTTATTCCCATAAAGGCGCATTGCGAACAATACCACATTGAACGCTGTCATGGGTTTAATTGCATGGATGGCTCAAATACAAGTGCAGTTCCAAATTCCCAGATCTGAAGTCTGGAATTCGCTTTCATCCTACAGCAAAGTATTCGCTCTTTCGTCAGCAAGTATTTCTGTTCATGTAAACGTTCAGCTCTAGAGTTTGAAAAGTCAACAACGTAGTTAGATTATTTCAATATATCAGTACACTGATGAACAAAATCAGTCAAGATACGATTGTTGCATATGCCCCAAAGAAGTTGTCTCTGGGTTACAGAACTTACGATTGGGCACATGTATTATCTTGTGGACGACAGCATTGCCAACTGCCTGACCTCTGAGCTAAATATGCGAGAAACGCGGGAACTCTGCTGTTGTCTGTCTATCACCACCACTATACTACAAGAAACTCCTTCGATAAATTATAGCTGTTGTCGTTCTCTGGTGAACTCTTCGTGTGGTGACGTGAGTATAATACCACACACAAGGGACACTACTCTACATATGTAATATGTTATACACACGAAAGTAGTAAAGGTGTCCTGCTGTGATTATCTAGGTCAAGTATGACGCGTTTGACGTCACTGGGTCGAGGTCACGTGAAAGTATGTCAAGGTCGTCCCGCTGTCGGTATCTAGGTCACTTATGACGCGTTTGACGTCATTGTGTGACGTCACTGGGTCGAGGTCACGGGAAAGTAGGTCTATTACGTAAGAAACCGGTCTAAATTATGTAATAGTGTTACTTAATTAGGTCATGGTCACTCGTAAGTAGGTCGAGTACGTAAGAAACCGGTTTAAATTATGTAATAGTGTTACGTAATTAGGTCATGGTCGCTCGTAAGTAGGTCGATTACGTAAGAAACCGGTTTAAATAGGGCGGTATGACGCAATAGTGTTACGTAATTAGATCATGGTCGCTCGTAAGTAGATCGATTACGTAAGAAACCGGTTTAAATAGGGCGATATGATGTCTATTTTTAGCAGTGATGCCTATTTTTAGCAGCCCCTTTGTTAACTAACAATAAAAACATCACGTGACCCTTTGACGGCTAATAGGATAAAAGGCGAACGTTCGTTTGTCACAGGCCTCTGGCGCACGAAGGTGCGTTTTTACGTATTTGGTCGATCTCCTGTCTCGGTATACAATGGATGACGAGAAAACATTTGATGAAGGTAAGTTCGCATTATCAATCATTCCTTTGAGAACAAGCGGTTCGTTTCTTAAAAGATCTATTGGTCGAATCATAGCGTATGTTGAGAGAAGGTCTTTCATATATTGTAGACTAACACAACACAATGTATTAGCGCAAATGACATGTATAGCTTACTGACCGTACGAGTTAAATTATGTACCTCGGGATGTCACAGTCGAGCGCACATCTATTGTCCTTCTCTGTGCGCACCGGTCCATTGCACTTTCGCAAACGACATTCTTTCAGAAACACTTGAATTTTCTTAGTCTAAAATAGTTCGATAATCGAGGTTCATTAATTATTCGGCCTTAAATATATATGTGCGAGAATTTCTGTTAAATACTGTACGGTTGGACATACCGCCGGTATAGTTTATTCAACCCTTCCGTTAATATACGGCTTATAATACATGCATAGCTAACTGACCGTGCGAGTTAAATCTATGTACCTCGGTTTGTCACAGCCGAGCGCGCATCTATTATCATTCTCTGTGCGCACCGGTCCATTAAGTTCAAAGAGTGATGTATTATGCGTCGATATTGACATTAGTACCATTCAAAAGACCTTTATTCGGTGCCCCTAACATTGTCTCTGCACACGGGAGAAAACTGAACTATGTTGCCGTGGACTAAAATAGGCCAACTGTTAGCTATGCACCTGTCTCTCTGGCCGAGTTACTGTGAGAATAAAAGAAACGTTTAACACTCTTTCTACCCCAATTATTTCAAGAAATTCGATAAACTCATATAACATAATTTGACAAAATCAAAGATAATTTTTTACCGTATTAGCGGCGCTTAACTTATGGCCTCTCAATCGAACGTGTTATTTATCCGACAACTTACACTATTGTGCAAGTCACCAACACACTAGCATTGTTTAACAAGTCACCAACACTCTAGCATTGTTTTACAATACATTACAGTAAATATACACGGTGAACATTGGTAATGAACGCTTACGATATGATGACTATTTGTATCGTGTTCCAACAAAGAGTAGCGTCGGCAAAGGCGCCCGCAAGCGCCCGCAAAAGCGCCCGCAACGCCCGCAAAAGCGCCCGCAACGCACGCAAAGGCGCCCGCAACGCCCGCAAGCGCCCGCAAAAACACCCGCAATGCCCGCAAGCGCCCGTTTCAACGCCCTTCGATATCTTAGAGAAAGAGAGAGATCAGCATATTCACAAGTTTTCATATATTTTATTATCCCACAAAAACGCCCGCAAGCGCCCGTCTCAACGCCCTTCGATATCTGATAAAAAGAGAGAGATCAACACGTTCACAAGCTACATTGGGGATAATAAAATATATGAAAACTTGTGAACGTGTTGATCTCTCTCTTTTTATCAGATATCGAAGGGCGTTGAAACGGGCGCTTGCGGGCGCTTTTGCGGGATAATAAAATATATGAAAACTTGTGAATATGCTAATCTCTCTCTTTCTTTCAGATATCGAAGGGCGTTGAAACGGGCGCTTGCGGGCGTTTGCGGGCGTTTGCGGGCGCTTGCGGGCGCTTTTGCGGACGCTACGCTTCGTCGGAACACGATACACATAGTCATCATATCGTGAGCGTTCATTACCAATGTTCACCGTGTGTTTACTGTATTGTATTGTAAAACAATGCTAGTGTTGGTGACACGTTCACAATTACAAGCGTCTAGTCCGTCATTCATAATCCAGCCGTCGTCCATTAGAGAATATCCGCGTCCATAATCCAAAGACCTATTCCATTTCCATATAACAGTATTAGCACCAAATTCAAAAAGACAAAAGTATACATAAACATAGGCTTGTTTCCTGCAAGAGAGAAGCGGTCAACAATTTTCAATGATGCCGGCAAGACATCATGATGTTCCAAAATATCAAATCCGTATCGCTGATCAGTATTCTTAATCCATAATATTCGTTATAGAGTCGTCATCTAAAAATGATGTACCTCAGCCACGCTTTGATTGGGACTGTTCATATGAGTACCATGAGGATCTTGAAGTACATGGGCTCATACGGCCCCTAGCCCCGGGTTAAGCGGAATTAGACACATGTTACGAAACGTAGCGCCATAGATCTTGCACGCTACGTTCGTATTTTGCTATCAGCATGCGATATGTATCGCCAAATTTGAGAAACTTTGAGTGGAGGCGCTTGGTGGAATAGCCCTGTTTTACATTGGGGAAAATAAAATATATGAAAACTTGTGAACGTGTTGATCTCTCTCTTTTTATCAGATATCGAAGGGCGTTGAAACGGGCGCTTGCGGGCGCTTTTGCAGGATAATAAAATATATGAAAACTTGTGAATATGCTGATCTCTCTCTTTCTCTCAGATATCGAAGGGCGTTGAAACGGGCGCTTGCGGGCGTTGCGCGCGTTTTTGCGGGCGCTTTTACGGGCGCTTGCAGGCATTTGCGGGCGCTTTTGCGGACGCTACGCTTCGTCGGAACACGATACAAATAGTCATCATATCGTGAGCGTTCATTACCAATGATCACCGTGTGTGTTTACTGTATTGTATTGTAAAACAATGCTAGAGTATTGGTGACACGTTCACAAGTTACATTGGGGATAATAAAATATATGAAAACTTGTGAACGTGTTGATCTCTCTCATTTTATCAGATATCGAAGGGCGTTGAAACAGGCGCTTGTGGACGCTTTTGCGGGATAATAAACTATATTTTATCATTACCAATGTTCACCGTGTGTGTTTACTGTATTGTATTGTAAAACAATGCTAGAGTGTTGGTGACTTGTAAAACAATGCTAGTGTGTTGGTGACTTGCACAATAGTGTAAGTTGTCGGATAAATAACACGTTCGATTAAGAGGCCATAATTAGATGAACTTACAGAATTCACGAACACTGACAAGAGCGTGATTAAAACTGATATCACTCCAACGTTATGAATTGTAAACATACCCATATTGGCCTCCCCCCAGCTTGGGTACGGCATAACATTGGGGATAATAAAATATATGAAAACTTGTGAATATGCTGATCTCTCTCTTTCTCTCATATATCGAAGGGCGTTTGCGGGCGCTTGCGGGCGCTTTTGCGGACGCTACGCTTCGTCGGAACACGATACACATAGTCATCATATCGTGAGCGTTCATTACCAATGTTCACCGTGTGTGTTTACTGTATTATATTGTAAAACAATGCTAGAGTGTTGGTGACACGTTCACAAGTTACATTGGGGAAAATAAAATATATGAAAACTTGTGAACGTGTTGATCTCTCTCTTTTTATCAGATATCGAAGGGCGTTGAAACGGGCGCTTGTGGGCGCTTTTGCAGGGTAATAAAATATATGAAAACTTGTGAATATGCTGATCTCTCTCTTTCTCTCAAATATCGAAGGGCGTTGAAACGGGCGCTTGCCGGCGTTGCGCGCGTGTTTGCGGGCGCTTTTACGGGCGCTTGCAGGCGTTTGTGGGCGTTGCGGGCGCTTGCGGGCGCTTTTTCGGGCGCTTTTGCGGGCGCTTGCGTCCGTTGCGGGCGCTTGCGTCCGTTGCGGGCGCTTTTGCCGACGCTACGCTTCGTCGGAACACGATACAAATAGTCATCATATCGTGAGCGTTCATTACCAATGTTCACCGTGTGTGTTTACTGTAATGTATTGTAAACCAATGCTAGAGTGTTGGGTACTTGTAAAACAATGCTAGTGTGTTGGTGACTTGCACAATAGTGTAAGTTGTCGGATAAATAACACGTTCGATTGAGAGGCCATAATTTTAGCGACGCTAATACGGTAAAAATTTATCTTTGATTTTGTCAAATTATGTTATATGAGTTTATCGAATTTCTTGAAATAATTAGGGTAGAAAGAGTGTTAAACGTTTCTTTTATTCTCACAGTAACTCGGCCAGAGAGACAGGTGCATAGCTAACAGTTGGCCTATTTTAATCCACGGCAACATAGTTCAATTTTCTCCCGTGTGCAGAGACAATGTTAGGGGCACCGAATAAAGGTCTTTTGAATGGTATTGATGTCAATATCGACGCATAATACATCACTATTTGAACTTAATGGACCGGTGCGCACAGAGAATGATAATAGATGTGCGCTCGGCTGTGATAATCCGAGGTACATAGATTTAACTCGCACGGTCAGTTAGCTATGCATGTATTATAAGCCGTATATTAACGGAAGGGTTGAATAAACTATACCGGCGGTATGTCCAACCGTACAGTATTTAACAGAAATTCTCGCACATATGTATTTAAGGCCGAATAATTAATGAACCTCGATTATCGAACTATTTTAGACTAAGAAAATTCAAGTGTTTCTGAAAGAATGTCGTTTCCGTGTACACCGGCGCATATCAAAGGGGGACCGTTTGCGAAAGTGCAATGGACCGGTACGTACAGAGAAGGACAATAGATGTGCGCTCGGCTGTGACAATCCTGGGTACATAGATTTAACTCGTACGGTCAGTTAGCTATGTATGTATTATAAGCCGTATATTAACGGAAGGGTTCAATAAACTTTATCGGCGGTATGTCCAAGCGTACAGTATTTAACAGAAATTCGCCCATATATATATATATATTTAAGGCCTAATAATTAATAAGTTCATTAATAGTATCTGTGTTCAAGAAAACTGATCGTAGATATATTAATGTCGGAAGCCATAAAGCATTCTTTAGCTCGACTACATACAAGAGATATCATTCATGGGATGTTTCTTTGTTTAGAGTTGCTTGAATTTCTCATTAAAAATATCTAGTATGTGAAATTTGGCAACACAATATATCAGCAGCATATAGGTATTCCAATGGGTACTAATTGTGCACCCCTGTTGGCTGACCTGTATCTGTTCTCTTATGAATATGACTATATGTAGGCGCTTTCAAAAAACGATCCATTCAAAGCCCGTTCCTTCTCATTCACCAAACGCTATATAGACCATCTTCTCGCTGTGGATAATCGCTACATAAATGACGCAGTTAAGGATATATATCCACCTTCACTGGATTTGAAGGAAACTATAGATAGCCCTACAGGCACATCTTATTTAGATCTCTATCTCTATAAAAATGAAGCGGACATTCTCTCTCGTCGACTTTATGATAAAAGAGATGATTACACTTTCGACATCGTAAACTATCCCGCTCTGGATAGTAATATTCCAGTGGGACCTGCATATGGCGTATACATATCTCGCTTAGTAGCATTTGCTAGATCCTGTGTTAAATGTGATGATTTTAATCAACGTCACAAAACATTGTTGCAGAAACTTTTAAAACAGGGCTATTCCACCAAGCGCCTCCACTCAAAGTTACTCAAATTAGGCGATACACATCGCATGCTGATAGCAAAATACGAACGTAGCGTGCAAGATCTATGGCGCTACGTTTCGTAACTTCGTAATTCCGCTTAATCCGGGGCTAGGGGCCGTATGAAACCATGTACTTCAAGATCCTCATGGCACTCATATAAACAATCACAATCAAAGCGTGACTGAGATACATCTTTTTTAGATGACTCTATAACGAATGGATTATGGATTAAGAATACTGATCAGCGATACGGATTTGATATTTTTTGAACATCATGATGTCTTGCCGGAATCATTGAAAACTGTTGACCGCTTCTCTCTTGCAGGAAACAAGCCTATGTTTATGTATTCTATGATTGTCTTTTTGAATTTGGTGCTAATACTGTTATATGGAAAATGGAATAGGTCTTTGGATTATGGACGCGGATATTCGCTAATGGACGACGGCTGGATTATGAATGACGGACTAGACGCTTGTAATTTTAACCTGTGTATGCCTGGATTCTGCTTGTGGACAAGTTGTCCCCGAGGCCGGGACCCTGCACACCCAACACTCATAATGAACACAACTATAAGAAAAACTATGAAGACAGACCCGAGGAACCTTAGTGCAGGTTTCTCAGCCGAGTCTCTAATAGTTCGAAATGCACTAAGACCTTTTTCAATCCAGATGACAGATATATTTCTGACAGCAAAGCAAGGCCACGACATAAAGCCTTGTAATATTGCGCTTGATGATTGTTTAGCACCGAATTCTACATGTAATAATTTCAAAATGTCTAAGTGTGGACATCGTGGATGTCTCACGTGTCCACTCTTTAATACTTCAGCTTCATTTAGTTCCGCGTTAACTGGTAACTCATATTCTGTTAACTCGTATGTTGATCTTAGTTGTTCTACTACAAACTGTATTTATTTAGTTTCCTGTAAGAAGTGTAGTCAACAGTATGTTGGCAAGACCACCCAAAGACTCCATCCTAGGGTGAACGGTCACAGAAAATCCGTTAGGAAAAAGCAATTGCTTATAGGTAGGCATTTTTCTGGACCCGACCACGGCTGGGATAACTTTAGTATTCAGATCATAGACGTCGTCTATCCATCTACTAAGGATTCCCCTTTTGGATTTGAGAGAAAAATCCGAGAGCGGGAATTATTCTGGATGCTAGAAATGGGATCAGTGTTTCCGTTTGGTTTAAATGATAATGTCAGTGGGTTCGGCAATGCTACAAACCGCCGTTCTAATATATCCAACATTACCCAACTATTTAAACCCCATCAACGGAGATATCGCAGCCATGATTGGCGAAAGTTTAATAGTTCGATGATTCACGATCATATCACTTTAAATTACTTAGTGGTTTTAACTAACACACCCAATAGTATACATAGCTTACGTACAGTTCTGTATGCGTTACCTCTGAGAGCTTTAGATCAAATAGCCAGAGATATACAACAACCTGCGTCTTCAGGAAATATAATACCATCAAATATCATTAAAGTATGTCAAGATATAGCGTATTTTCGGTTGTATCGTTCAGTGAACATAATCGAAACATCTCAAGATCGGCTTTTCTTGAAACTCAACTACTTAGATAAAGGACTGGACATCATTAATTTACCTCGAATCCTGAATGATCCAGAGGTACGCAACGCTGTACCAAACTATTTTAAGTTCACAGAACCTCCTTGCATTTCATATAAGTACACTAAATCTATAGCCACCAAAATATTCAATTACTCCAATGCTGTCCAGGAGTTTGACTGGAACTTATACACGTCAGGAGGCTATAGTTGTGATTGTGAATCGTCGAACTTTCTCTATACACTATGCAAACATATTGTGACTGGTGACCTTGATGTGGTGAGTCATAAGGATCTGAAATTACTCCTGATGAAAGGACCTAAATATAGAGAGGTATACCATCACACTTGAAACAAGACCAACAGTTTTCATGAAATTTCAATTGAAAAATGGCCGCTATTGTTTTCATTTTAATTTTTTTAAATTGGAATATTTTCTACACAGTAGCAGCGTCGGTTATGCAAGTCATATAGTTGGAATCCCTACGATGTACGCTTTCGTAAAATATATAGGTTATTATGGTTATCTTGTATTTTATTGATACAGACGACAAATTGTCACGGGGGTGCAAAAATTGCCTCTAAGGGGAAAGCTATCCTTAACCTATTCTAATAATACAGAAGAAAGTAAGAAGCCTATTCTAATAATACAGAAGAAAGTAAGAAGAATATGAATGAGAGAAACAATTTCAGGACGGACATGAACACTCCAACCAATATCCAAGGAAATATTGTATATGCTAATCAGTTTCATATTGCTAAAGCATCGAAATTGAAAATCTTGACATATTTTATTGTAAGGCCCAGGACGATTAGAAAAAGTAAACCTGTAAATCACTTTCCAGAATCGATGTAAGACATTAATACAAAAAATCCATATATATTTTCAAATATGTCAAAAACAATTTAAGTATTTTCCAAAACTCACAGAGCATGATTAGAATTACAAATTGCTTTCGTTCTAACTGTATACATATTTAACAATATGCAAGACACATATTTCAGTTTGCGTGGGTCTACAGGAAAAATTAAAAAAAGATCTACTTCTGAATATTGCTATGTTGATGAAGAATAATCTGACAACTGTTTACAATGAAAAAGAAACATTTAATTAAAACTATATATTCAGTGAAATATAGTGTGAAATGTACCGTTTTGAAAAGTTCGAGCAGGGACGATTTCTCAATAAATTAGCTAATATCGCACCAGTCGTCTTTGATTATTTAATTCTGCTTAGTCATTCTAAACATTATTAGTTTAAAAAACCGGAAAGGTATAATCAGTAAACCAGACTGTATTCTCGTCAATATCACAAAGCTGTTCTACACAATATCAAAATTTATATAATTTCTCATTATAATGTGGTAATAATCAAGACATTTTTATGGGTCAATTGACCCTCACATCTATTATTTGCCGTTCCAAAGTATTGTTCATAACTTAAGAAAAACACCGATAATCAATTTGATGTATAAAAATGGACCTCGTTCCTTTAATGTGACGAGACCTCTTCTAATATTTGAAATTGATCATTTATATAACTTCAAAGAGAATAGTGAAATATTCGTGAAAATTGCTTGTAATTACAAGCGTCTAGTCCGTCATTCATAATCCAGCCGTCGTCCATTAGAGAATATCCGCGTCCATAATCCAAAGACCTATTCCATTTCCATATAACAGTATTAGCACCAAATTCAAAAAGACAAAAGTATACATAAACATAGGCTTGTTTCCTGCAAGAGAGAAGCGGTCAACAGTTTTCAATGATGCCGGCAAGACATCATGATGTTCCAAAATATCAAATCCGTATAGCTGATCAGTATTCTTAATCCATAATATTCGTTATAGAGTCGTCATCTAAAAATGATGTACCTCAGTCACGCTTTGATTGTGACTGTTCATATGAGTACCATGAGGATCTTGAAGTACATGGGCTCATACGGCCCCTAGCCCCGGGTTAAGCGGAATTAGACACATGTTACGAAATGTCGTAGCGCCGTCATATGGAAAATTGGTCATTATACTAACACAACGTATACCGGTACCTTACTACTTATGTCAGCTAATGAAAACGCCATAATTTTGTGAAAAATTACATATGTCCTGTACAACTAATAACAATATGTAATCGAAGACTTGTAAAACGTTTCACAGCGAACATCAAATAGTTACAAATAACATTTTTTTGTGAAGCAAAAAAGGCTTTACGATTATCTCCCTTGGCTGAACGGCGTCATTTTGGTTTCCATTGGCAACCTTTGTTCCGCTCCATTATGCCGTTCGTTCAAGTTAGCTACATCATTCCGTCAGCGCTCAATTTCAATATATTTCCTCCACCACCCTCTCACCCCCACTGTTATTCTCCCGGGCTGTCATACAAGCTTCTTTAAGCTTTTACTCATATGAACAGTCACAATCAAAGCGTGACTGAGATACATCATTCTTTAGATGACGACTTTACAACGAATATTATGGATTAAGAATACTGATCAGCGATACGGATTTGATATTTCTGGAACATCATGATGTCTTGCCGGCATCATTGAAAACTGTTGACCGCTTCTCTCTTGCAGGAAACAAGCCTATGTTTATGTATACTATGATTGTCTTTTTGAATTTGGTGCTAATACTGTTATATGGAATATGGAATTATGGATTATGGACGCGGATATTCTCTAATGGACGACGGCTGAATTATGGATGACGGATTAGACGCTTGTAACAGGAAGGAAGCAATCAGAGATTGCTCAATTGCATGCCCCACTTCCGCTTTAATCCGACACTGCCCCACCATTGTTCTGTTCTTTATTGGTTGGTGGAGGCCTAATTTGGATAATTATAAAAATTCTGTTTCAGTCACTTCTTTTGCCATGCCTTACATAATACATACTCCAAGTATCAACCAACAAGTGATAATACGATGCTTCGATGCAAGATGGTCGCCAGGGCTTTCGTCAAATCCGAAATTGTGACCTGGTTATGAGACCGACATTCCTTGGGAATATATTGTGGCGAAATTATGAAGCAATCAGTGAACTTTGAATTCTGCACCCAAATCACTCTTTTTGGGGCAATTTCATACTTCAGGACCTATGTTGCCTGCTTTGGAATGTAGAATAACATATCATATTGCCAATTTCCTGGTCCAAATCGGTTATGAACTGAGATCCAGCCTGGACAAATAAATATATCCCATTCACTTAGATTTAAACAAAGGGCCATGACTCTTGAAAATATAACCGAAAGCAGAGAAACTCCACGCTGCATACCTATGAGTCACTGACCACATATCATGCAAATTTCATACTTGTCCATACAATATTAACCGCGATCCAGCCCTACAAATCCCAATTCACAAAAATTTGAGGACAAAATGGCCATAACTCTTGAAAATATACGCGAAATGTAGAGAAACTTCACGCTGCACAACTACAGGGCACTGACTACATATCCTGCAAATTTCATAATTGTCCATACAATATTAACCGAGATCCAGCCCGGATAAGTTACAATTCACAAAGATTTGAAGAAAAAAGGGCCATAACTCTTGAAAATATATGCGAAACGCGGAGAAACTTCACGCTGCACAACTAAAGGGCACTGACCATATATCCTACACATTTCATAATTGCCATACAATATTAACCGAGATCCAGCCCGGACAAGTCCCAATTCACGGAAAATTCACGAACAAAGGGCCATAACTCTTGAAAATTTAAGCGAAATGTGGAGAAACTTTACGCTTCACAGCGAACATCAAATACTTACAAATAAAATTTTTTGTGAAGCAAAAAAAGGCTTTACGATTATCTCCCTTGGCTGAACGGCGTCATTTTGGTTTCCATTGGCAACCTTTGTTCCGCTCCATTATGCCGTTCGTTCAAGTTAGCTACATCATTCCGTCAGCGCTCAATTTCAATATATTTCCTCCACCACCCTCTCACCTCCACTGTTATTCTCCCGGGCTGTCATACAAGCTTCTTTAAGCTTTTACTCATATGAACAGTCACAATCAAAGCGTGACTGAGATACATCATTCTTTAGATGACGACTTTACAACGAATATTATGGATTAAGAATACTGATCAGCGATACGGATTTGATATTTTTGGAACATCATGATGTCTTGCCGGCATCATTGAAAACTGTTGACCGCTTCTCTTGCAGGAAACAAGCCTATGTTTATGTATACTATGATTGTCTTTTTGAATTTGGTGCTAATACTGTTATATGGAATATGGAATAGGTCTTTGGATTATGGACGCGGATATTCTCTAATGGACGACGGCTGAATTATGGATGACGGATTAGACGCTTGTAACAGGAAGGAAGCAATCAGAGATTGCTCAATTGCATGCCCCCCTTCCGCTTTAATCCGACACTGCCCCGCCATTGTTCTGTTCTTTATTGGTTGGTGGAGGCCTAATTTGGATAATTATAAAAATTCTGTTTCAGTCACTTCTTTTGCCATGCCTTACATAATACATATTCCAAGTATCAACCAACAAGTGATAATACGATGCTTCGATGCAAGATGGTCGCCAGGGCTTTCGTCAAATCCGAAATTGTGACCTGGTTATGAGACCTACATTCATTGGGAGTATATTGTGGCGAAATTATGAAGCAATCAGTGAACTTTGAATTCTGCACCCAAATCACTCTTTTTGGGGCAATTTCATACTTCAGGACCTATGTTGCCTGCTTTAGAATGTAGAATAACATATCATATTGCCATTTTCCTGGTCCAAATCGGTTATGGACTGAGATCCAGCCTGGACAAATAAATATATCCCATTCACTTAGATTTAAACAAAGGGCCATGACTCTTGAAAATATAACCGAAAGCAGAGAAACTCCACGCTGCACACCTATGGGTCACTGACCACATATCATGCAAATTTATACTTGTCCATACAATATTAACCGCGATCCAGCCCTACAAATCCCAATTCACAAAAATTTGAAGACAAAATGGCTATAACTCTTGAAAATATACGCGAAATGTAGAGAAACTTCACGCTGCACAACTACAGGGCACTGACTACATATCCTGCAAATTTCATAATTGTCCATACAATATTAACCGAGATCCAGCCCGGATAAGTTACAATTCACAAAGATTTGAAGAAAAAAGGGCCATAACTACTTCACGCTGCACAACTAAAGGGCACTGACCATATATCCTACACATTTCATAATTGTCCATACAATATTAACCGAGATCCAGCCCGGACAAGTCCCAATTCACGGAGAATTCACGAACAAAGGGCCATAACTCTTGAAAATTTAAGCGAAATGTGGAGAAACTTTACGCTGCACAACTGTGGGGCACTGACCACATATCATGCAAATTTCATACTTGTCCATGCAATAACAACCAAGATCCAGCCCGGACAATTTCCATTCACAAAGATTTCAGAAAAAGGGCCATAACTCTTGAAAATTACACCGGAACTGAAAAAAACTACGCTGCACAACTACGAGCCACTGACCACATTCCATGCAAGTTTTAATCCTGTCCATCAAATATTAACCGAGATATTGCGCGGACAAGAAATTCGGACGGACGGACGGACGGACGGACAAAGCGATCGCTATATGCCCCCTCTAGTCCGAACATTCATGCAAAGCACGCATCTATTATAACTCGTGTATTGCGATGTTGAGTTCTGAGATGTTGAAAACAGTGGGACCCCATAACATGAAGGGACAAATAGATGTCTCTCGTTACCTATGGTAGGGCCAGACTGCTAAGGATGTGATGAAAACACTTTTTCATTGTTACATTAAGTTTTGTAAAACGAAGAGAAAGGCACACTGGTCCAAAACCAGTACATTTTGCAACATAATTCAAATCACGAATACAGAACCAATACAGTCCGGGAACAGCGCAGAAGAGTCTCATTTCTTGGCACTGCAATGTAACCCAAAAGCATGCGTAGTGTTCCGATTTTGGTGGATCAGTGTGTACCATGGAAACGTTAATATTTGCTATTCGCAATATGGCTAAATCAATATCTAGTTGCGCCGATTATATCTGATACTTTGCTATCTCAAGGAGGTTCAGCATGTCCAGTGATCTTCCTCCCACAGAGAGGGTTACGCCATCATTGACCAATCAGCGGAATCGTCTGTTATGGAATAAGCCTATCTCGATGTCTGTCAGGGATAAACGAATGAGTAAGCGACTCGCGAAGAAGCACTGCCTCGCAGGAGCCACATTTAAGCTATGATTTATTTTACACTAAAGATAAATCATAGTCTGCTCGGTTATTTTAGACGCAACTTGTTCGCGCTATGCTTGTAAGATCACCACTCTCTGTACATGATGACCTGCCTTGAACTCGGCAGTGGTCTCATCACTGAGGGTTCACTTTTTTGTTAACCGATTCAGCCGGTAATATATAATGGGTCTCCTCTTCGGCCACTCATTAGTCTAATAATCTTGGTCATAATTCTGTTATATCTATATGACTTCTCAAAGAGAATGGTTGTGATATGTACTCCAAGGCACAAGGCAGATATGTACATGTAGTTAGAATGGAACCCCTTGCAACACCATCTAACATTGATACATGTTGCCCGGAAAACTCTTTAAAGGTAGAAAAAAATGTCATGTTCGACCCTGTTTCCCGAAAAAGATGAGCGATTTCAATGAAATTCACTAAAGGTAATTCCACTTCGAGTGTCCAATTTAAAAAGGCTAAAAAACCACAGGGACATTGACTTTCCAGTTGTTTGTTAAACTTTCTTGCCGTAAATGAGCCATGGTTTTCTGGAACACCAAAGGGGCATAGCGGAAGAGTTAAACAGTTGATCCCTGACCTCGGCCCCTCCGTAGACGAGTCTAGCCGTTGTTTCGTATATGTCAGCGTGAAAGACCGACAATGCCAAACAGCATTGTACTAAAGATATCAACAAATGTAGAAGTAGGTAGAATTCTCATAACATCAACTACGGTCGGTCTCTTTCATTGTGAAATTACGAACTCCGGTGCACATCCTGAACGTCTAATAAATAACAAAAGTGCCACATCTAGGCAGCGTAACTAGATCTCGTAATAACCCGATTGTACCTACCGTGAACACTATTTCTTTTTCAAAGACGCTGACTGTCAAGGGCTCCTTTCTTATCATCCAAGCCGTCTATAGATTGAGAGTCCAGGTGGCTATTAGAGAAACTTTTATAGAATCGGTTGACTGATCCGCAGGAAAATCCGATAAACTTGTTGTAGCCGTCTCTAAACTGTTGATGGAGCTATTGGTGTGACCCAAAAGCGTCACGATGACGTGGATGGCCATTGGTAGCTCGTTGCTCGGATCGTAGATGACAATGAACGCATACGGCGTCCAACAGAAGAAGTAGATGAAGAACACGAAGGATAGAGTTCCTAGAGTTTTGGCCAACTGGATCTCTTCCTTTTTCCGTTGGCGCATCATTTTTTTCATGTGTGTCTCTTTTCGCTCACAATCCTTGCTTCCCTCAGTCAAATCTTCCAACGCGAACTTCGACAGGCGTTTCTGCGATGCGTGGACGAAGCAGTAGATTCGAAGGTAGAAGAGAAAGACCAACAACATGGGTGTCCCGACGGCGAATGCGCAGAAGAAAATTGTGAAGCTGTAATTTGCCAATCTGTCGTAGCTGCACATCATGGTCTTCGTATCGTAGTTATGACCTCCCCAGCCCAAAGCAATCGGCAGCTCCATGGTCACTGGCTTGCCACCCAGAGTGCGATACATATGCATACCGTGGTGCGCTTGGTATACTTTGTTATGGCAAAGAAATATGTATCTGAAAGACAAGGAACGAAACGGTGTTAGGGATCTTTTCACGATTACTTTATTTGGATAGTATCTGTTTCAGCATACGCCAGAAGATATTCCACCTTGAGGCCACTATTTGCTGATACATAGAAACTCGTTAACAGATCAGTTACTGGAATAGTTCAGTTTAGTAACAAAGGCACAGGAAGATATATTTTGTGTCATTTATAAAGTGGTCGGATAACATTATTTTCGTTATTTTGGGATTGCACTTAGTACAACACAGATTCTACTGCTGGAAACTGGTCGACCCCCAGAGTAAGGCATCTAAAGTCTGACCATTTTAGTTAGTCGTCTACGTATAGGAGCTTGTCAAATATCAGTAGTTAACTCTGCATACATTTTCTTTTTCGCAGCGTGCAGAACAAACTGAACTCTACAAAATGACCTCCGTTTTTCCGTGATATCGATAATATATCGGGCTTCAATTACACAGAAAACGTCATAATGTATTCATACCCACTGGCACAAAGGTCATTGATTCCGTATTAAGTAATAACAGGCGGTTCGTGGGAGAGTCGCTTATATCCCATGACCAGTGAAATTGCCGAATGATGAACCGCACACACCTCTATGACCGTACACGACATTGTTGACCTTTGTACTGGTAAACACGAATACATTATGACGTCTCCCTATGTAATTGAGGCTCGGTACATGGAACAACCGTACTGCAGTTTTATATGGAGAGAATTACAAAGTAATTTCAAGCGTGATATATTATCGATATCACGGAGACGTGGTATTCATTTTGTAGAGTTCAGTTTGTTCTACATGCTGCAAACAAAATTATGCAAACTTATCTACTGATTTTTGACAAGCTCCAAAGTAGACGACGAATTAAAATGGACAGACTATAATCGCCAGCATTATATGTCGACAATCTGAATCACTCGACCAACGGGCCTCCCCCAAGAATAGGAGAACTCCGACATATAGTGCTGGTGATTAGGTGCCTTATTCTGGGGGTCGCTGGTTCGAGAGTCGACCATTTTTCAGCACTAGAATCCGTGCTTTACTAAGAAAGTGTAATCCCAAAATAACAAAAATTATGTAATAGAGGCACAGTTACTGAGAAGAAACTGGATAGTAAAATGTTGGAGTCGCTTTGAAATGAACATGGTTCACATGATAATTACAAATTTAAACTACATGGAAGCTAAATGTAAGTATGTAAGCAGGTTAGGGCGATCTCGCTCTCTAAAATGGAGGTAAAAAGGTCGTTTTAGCTCAATAACTTTTGATTCTTTTTTAAAATTAATTTGCCATGTGCAGAACCAGCCAATGTTGTTTAAACAGCGCGAGGGATGTTTGGCCTATTATTATGCAACTTAGATAGATGACAATTTACTTTTTAACTACCATTTAATGCGGATAGATATGTCTATATGCGCCTCAAAAGGATTTTGCTGAATTCATTATGTGAACCGATTTATTGAGCGAAAACGACATTTTTTACCTCCATTTTAGAGAGCGGGATTCCTCTAACCTGATAAGAGGAGGCAGACATGGAGGAGGGCTCCCGTGAAGTAACTGCAGATTGGTCAGTAACTGTGTTACACAGTTGTTCGAGATGGGGTTACTGTGCAGCTTCGGATAGGCTACACCGAATCATGGGGCATGAAGAGAATAACTAGTGATAACTTCAATGTAAGAATATGGGATACCGCCCTAAACTGAAGCGATCGATAGTTCAATAATTGAAGCTTGAAAACAAATTAGACATTTGGTTGAAAATATATCCGAAAGATGGTCAAACAAACATAGCGTAAATTACACCTGTCAGTATTGCATGGGCCAGGTTGTGTGCTGTTTTCCGAAATTTTCATAGTTACAGCGAACTTCCTATTAAGTTTCCATAGTTACATCGAACTTACCTTTTAGGAGTCATAGTTACATGGAACTTACCTGTTAGGAGTAATAGTTACATCGAACATATATGTGTTAAGTGTCCATAGTTCCATCGAACTTATCTGTTAAGATTCATAGTTACATCGAACTTACCTGTTGAGGGCTATAGCCCCCATATTCCATAAGGAACAAACGCAAACGATATGGCACAGGATCTGTTTATCCAGGAAAAACTCTGGCCCAAATACCGCTCCTATGGAAAAAAACATACAATTTATGAGTTCATGCATTCGACCGGAACTACATTTAAACGGTCAAATATGGAGTGACGTTGCCCCTGTGACATCAGCTTTGAATAGAGCGAAACAAACCACTAGATTGGCTTAGCGATTACGCGATGTCATCAATGAACTAGCATGCCTTGCATTCGGCAGCGCTGTTTATAATTTATCGGTCAGTTTAGCGATAGTTCGGCTGACCAATCAGAGAAAGCATAAAATCCCGACAAAATTTTTATAAATATCATATAAAAATGCGCTGATATCAACTGATTAAATTGGCATAATACCGGCGGAGGGCGACTCCAAAAATATTAGGGAGAAGCATTATGTAGATCATGCTGGTTTACAACATGTTCCATGGGTATATATTAGTTTGACAGAACATTAAAAAATAATCAACCACTCACACATATTGTACGATGAGTAATGTTTTAACCAATGAAATTAACCAAAAACTGAACTGGGGTGTCAAAGCATCAAAAGAACTCGTACTTTTCCGGTCAACCATCTCATTCATTTCAATGGTTATTTCATATGAGCACCTTTTTGCTTAATTTCTTCCTAAGCTAGTTCCAGAACGACAAAAAATGAGAGCTGACACATAATATTGGGGTCATTTTGAACCAATTTGCATAACCCCCGAGCAGAAGATAATTGCTAAATTCAATATAGCGGTCATGTGAGTACCAGAAAAGTAATGTTTTCGTCATTTTTCGCCAAAATTCCTGCATTTCTGTGACGAAATGTGGACAAATACTATTTATTTCACATCCGATTATTTATTTAGTATGCACTTTTTACGAAGAAATCACAAAAATAAATATTTAGAAATATCTGACCCAAAAATCAATCAAAAAATGCCTCTGTGAAAGTGACTTCACTGTGACGTCATCACAGCGGTCATCTTGATTTGTTCAATATTTTCTGTAAGTTTCAGCCTCCCAGCTCAAGCGCTAAGAGAAATATTTACACAGGTCCCAAAAGACCAGGCCAGGTAGGGTTAAGCGGAATCATCATCATCAATATAATCGGAATTATCATCATAACGTTGCAATGTATTTTATATGCCAACAGCTCAACTACGCAGGTGATTGGCATATGAGCTTATTAGGATCCACACGAAACGATGCAAAATGTTCGACGAATATTTACTCGTGTTTTCTAATGAAACATAAGGATGTTACATATAACGGTAGATAGGTATTTCTCATGCTTTCTATCAAAGAAACGGAACATTTCCAAAATATGTGGAAAATGGTGACGATTCATTCACACAGCTACATGAAAACTTTTAAAAGAAAATTTGGGCTTATGCGTTTTATCATTTCAAATTTTGCTGCAAAACTTTGAGATGCCAGGTCAAATTTGAATTCACATATTAATATGCTACCTAGACAGACATATATTATCTAGCGTATAGCTAGAAAAAAAGGAGAAAAAAACCCCCATTAAATTACACAGATACCATTATGAAGATTTAATATCTGTGCAAATTAATTTGTTATCAACGTTAACCGTACCAGGCCTGAGATTTATTTGAGGTCTGCCCAGACCTGTGAAGGGGTCATCCCCCATATATATATCTTACTTCTTGAGCTGGTAAACTTTCCGGATCAAACTTTATCAGAAAATGTAAAAATATTCCAAGACGGTGGCATTGATGACGTGACAGTTACCACATATTCCAAAGATGTATTTTGTTTTGCCGATTTTCCATTCATACTGTTTCTACAGATAGATACATTTTAGATTGATTTAAACTTTTCTTGTACCATTTTATCCATAGAAGAGCAAAACATTCGAAAAGAACAAAAATCATTCTTGGTAGCCACATGGACGCTATTTTGATTTTACACATAATGCTTTGCTCTGAGTAGTATGCAGATAAGCTCAAAATGACACCAATATGATTTACTATAACATCACAGTAGGGTTAGCTCCGATGAGCAGACATCCATCGCTTTACGACATCAACTGCTCTCAAATAGTTCAATAAACAATCTTATAACTCTCTCTTTCATGCGTCAGAACTTACCGATAATGCAAAATGGAAACACCATCGAGGTAACAAATATATCCGCTAATGCCAGGTTTACGATGAACATGTTCCCTGTGGATCGAAGTCGGTTTGTGACCATCACGCCACCAATGACCTGTGAACAGGAAGGAAAGATATACTATTATTAGGATATTGCATTTGAGTATTTGGTACCGCGCTTGTACGGTTCGTCTATGCATTCTGAGCTTTTCTGTATTGGATTCACGTAGTTTGTAAGATATTATCTGGTGATATGGCGCCATGTCTGTTCATTAACTGGAGTGACGATGGAACCATTTAGAGAGCAGCAGTGAAGTTGACACCATTGAGACATTGTCTTAAGTGATGATGGTACCACTGAGACAGTGTCCGCAATAATGATGGCACCACTGAGACCGTGTCCGCAGTAATGATGGCACCACTGAGACAGTGTCCGCAGTAATGATGGCACCACTGAGACAGTGTCCGCAGTAATGATGGCATCACTGAGACAGTGTCCGCAGTAATGGTGGCACCACTGAGACAGTGTCCGCAATGATGGTGGCACCATTGAGACAGTGTCCGCAGTGATGATGGCACCATTGGGATAGTGTCCGCAGTGATGATGGCACCAATGAGACAGTGTCTATGGTGATGATGGTGCCATTGAGACAGTTTTCCCAGTGATGATGACAACATTGAGACAGTGTCCGCAGTGATGGTGGCACCATTGAAACAGTGTCCGAAGTGATGATGGTGCCATTGAGACAGTGTCCGCAGTGATGATGGTGCCACTGTGACAGTGCTCGCAGTGACTATGGCTCCATTGAAGGAATAAACCCCATGTCTGTAATCCAACAGGGAAGGCGGTCACAGAGAAGGGGATACGGAACGAAGAATTCCCGTAGAATATTAGTGTTTCCCTCCAACAGCTAGAATTTTTTATATTTGACGGAAAAACTAAAATCAACAGTTCATGTTCAACCCTTCCTACACTTTGGATTTCAGGTTTTCACCTACCTTTTAATATGCGATTCTGACACTAATCTATATTGCTAGAAATCGGCACATTGAAGGTTCTCTTTTTTTGTGGCTAATTTCATTCAGTAATCCACGTGACAAAAATAATACAATTGAATGGCGTCCTCTTTTTCCCGACGAGTTCAGACTTCGAAAACAAAATGGAAAGGCTATTAACAGCACTAGACCGCAAACTTTCCGTTAAATTAGACGATATAGAAGGAAGTCTACGAGAAATAAAATCCGAAATTATGGAAACAAAATCGAGAATAACTACTGCGGAATGTCGACTCGACAAAAATGAAGGACAGATAAAGCAATTAAAAGAACGGCGGAGTGAAAGAGAGTCAGAGTTATTAAACCAGATCACGGAGCTTCAAAGGCAATTAATATCGAAAGACATCCACGACAGGAAAAAAAATCTGCTTATTTACGGAATAACTCAAGACGAGAAAAAAGAAGTCACAGCCTTAGACACCGAGGAGATCTTTCGGAAATGTCTAGTTGAAGACTTAAATATCAAGGAAGAAATCGCTCAGGGAATGCAAATATATGTGGCACATAGGTTTGGAGATGTAGGAAACCTGGAATTGTAGTTGTTTTCACCAAAATGGCCTTAAGAGATCAGGTGCTGAATTCAAGTAATGACTTGGCGGGCACCCGGAAAACCATCCGGACGGATCTACCTCCCCAACTGAAGATTAAACGCAGCAAGCTGTCAAATATAGCCTTCAAACTGAGAAAAGAACGTGGGCTGCAGACTCGAATTCGAACGGTGGACATACATGTAGATGTCGTGTTAGAGGTCCTTCCTTAAAGACAAATTCTGTGGCTGATCTCCATTTAAGAAGCCGTGAAGAAATGTTATGGCGTTGGCGAAACGAACATAAACGATGCACTTGAATAATCGACCAGGCAATTGCAATCGAAAACATCACGCTGCACAAACTTAACATTGTGGTTTCATGAATTTCATCAGTAAAATAGTGTCACTGATTTTGAGATACAACTGATAGTAAAAAAAAAAACCTTTAGTAAATTATCGCTGTGGTGTTATGGTTATTATGCCAATTTGGTAATCCAATTTGTATATTACGATATCGGGTGTTTGGTGAAATATCGAAGAATGAACTGACAAACTGAACAGCTTTGACAGAGAGTAAGAAATATTTGTATGCTAATTCGGTAACTAAATGTGTATATGATTGGACAAATATCAAAGAATAAACTGGTAAGCTAAACAGTATATTGACAGAATATGTCCATGTCCATATACATGGACAATATAGAATCTACAGAAACAAATTAAATCATACCATTCGCATATCAAAAAAGCAATATTTCGAACAAAAATTTTATGAACGTAACCGGGATACCAAAGGCGCGTGGAAAACGATGAATCAGCTACTGAATCGTAAGAAATCCACAAAAACATCGAAATATTTTAACGTATTAAAACGGCAAGAAAATAACTGACAGCCAGACTGTCGCAACCAAATTTAACGAGTATTTCAGTGCCGTCGTTTCGTATCTCGATTCCCAAATCCCTAACACAGGGTCAGACTTCAATGACTATCTTGGTCCCCCTGTTACGGATAATTTTCAATTTTCATTTGTAACTCCAGAAGATGTTCAGCAAACCATAATGAATCTGAAGTCGACCTCACCTGGTTTGGATGGTATTCGGATGTCCTTAGTTAAACTGGTTTCCAGCTTTATCTCTAAGCCCCTGTCTTATATTATGAACCTATCCTTTATCTCTGGAATAGTCCCGGATTTGTATAAATCTGCTTAGGTAACACCGATATTTAAATCGGTTGACCCCACTGTTTTTTTTCTAACTACAGACTAATATTTGTCTTGCCCTGCTTCAGTAAAATACTAGAGAAACTTGCGGTTACTAAGATGATTGACTTCCTGGAAGCAAATGGAGCTATCTCCAGAGACCAGTATGGATTTCGGACAAACCACTCCACGTCTTTAGCTTCATGTTCTTTATTTGATACACTTATTTCTGCTAGAGAATCCAAACAGTACAGTATAGTCTCATATTTAGATCTATCCAAGGCGTTTGACACCGTCAATCATGAAATCCTACTTTCTAAGTTAGAACACCATGGTTTCCGAGGCTTGTCGAATAATTGGTTTCGCAGTTATCTCACTGATAGAATACAAACGGCGGTATACACTGACACCCATTCTAACCCTATGCCCGTTGCCTGTGGGATACCGCAAGGGTCAATTCTTGGACCAATTCTCTTTCGCCTTTATATAAATGACATTAGCGCTGCCAGTAATATACTCAAAATTATCTTCTTTGCCGATGATACCAGTGTTGTGTTTTTCTCTGAAGACATCACTGAAGTCACCAATATTATGTCATAGGAACTAGAGAAGCTACACAAATTGTTCTGTTGTAATCGTTTATCACTCAATATTAAGAAAACTAAATATATGCTAGTCAGACCGAACAGTAATAAGCGATCAGTTGATACAACACACGTTCTTATATCAGGAACAGAAATAGAACTTGTTGACCAGTTCAAATTTTTAGGTGTTTTATTCAACGACCAATTGAACTGGTAATCACATATAAATTACATCTGTAATAAAGTATCGAGAAATATGGGGATTATCAACTACATAAAAAAATCGATCAATAAGAAAATATTATACATACTATGCTATTCATTGATATTTCCTTACTTCACCTAAATCCTAAATCACTCACCTCCAGCCCTTGCTTTTATTTCAGAAATGCGCATTGTGGGTGATGACTTTATCAAAAAAACCTGAGCACACAGAACCATTATTTAAAAATTTAAAACTGTTACAATTACACAAATTAAATCTTTACTCCTCTCTTATAATCACCCACAAATTTATTCATCATCCTGAATTGCTACCAGAAAGCTTCCAGGATTATTTTATTAAACAATCAGATGTTCACCACTACCAAACACGAGGACAACAATGTAATCTATACAGATCTTTTTATAGATCTAATTTGTCATTTTATACACTTGAAACTACTGGACCTCGGGAGTGGAACAAACTGTCTCCTCCATTCAAAGCAATTTAATCAATATCATTATTTAAATCTAAACTAAAAACATACCTGATCGAAAACTGACCTACATCCCGATCTGTGCACGGATAATTATGTGTACATAGAACTTTTATGTGTATTCTTCCCCTTGTTCCTTATTTCGCCGATGAATGCTTATTATTTTCCTGTTTGCTTTACCGCAGGGATAGAACAAGCCTCAAGGGGTTTTAATCCCGCCAATTTAGATCTCTGGCTAACTTATTTACTATTCTTGAATCACAGTGTCCTTTTATGTTGAAGTCACTGATATTTAGCTTACAATTTTTGATTCATTGGTGAATAAAGTTTAATTCAATTCAATTCAGTTCCACGTAGGACTTCAATATAAGACTGTTATTGATGAGGCTCTGACATCAACTTGTTTCTTTGCATGTGAAAGATAAACGATATTCTTAAAATGAATCATTTTTAATTATGTTAACCAAACTTTATTATTTATAAATCTGATATCTACGTTCTCGTATATGATAAAAATCAGCTGCAGAGAATGTACAATTAATGATGATGGCACCATTGAGACAGTGCTCGCAGTGATGGTTGCACAATTGTGACAATATCCGCAGCGATGATGGCACCATTGAGATAGTGTCCGCAGGGACGATGGCACCATTGAGACAGTGTCCGAAGAGTTGATGGCGCCATTGTGAGAGAGTTCCCGGTGACTATGACTATTAACTTTTTAATAATCTTCAACGAATATTTTTCCACTTGGTCTTGGGATTCAATGACATAAGTCGAATTACAACGCATATAAGGGAAGTGGGAAGAGGTGCCAAGATACCGACAGAGCCACATGACTTCACAGTATAGTCCTCTGGCTAACCTATTCTAAAGCACATTTGTTGTATCGCAGGTGCGCTTTTATTGTACCTGTTCATGTGGCAACTTGGATGACATGACCACACGGCCCCTAGCACCGGCATAAGCGGTATTAGATACAAATCTGAGAGCTATGATGGAAATGCTCCGACAACTCGTATATTGGTAACTGGTGAGCTTTGTCGCTGTGACAACTCGTACAACACTGGGGATTGGTGAGCTGTATCGTCGTCAGATGAAAATGACGGCATTTAACACAAAAGACTATTTAACACAGAAAACACAGGAGAAGTACAATTGCAACGACGAGAAACTGTATGCTCATTATTTCATAAATCAAATGTATGCAAAATGGCCATTGTTGTGTAATACCATATAAAACTCACTTCATTAAGCGATTTCAGTTTGGTTCGAATGATGATTTTTCGAGTGAGCTTCAAAAATAAATTAAAAGTGTTAATGCATCCGTGAAGAAATTAACCAAAATTTCGTTAAATATCCCAATAGTGCCCTGTGTATCATATACGATGACATCAGTGAAAAAGCGTTCAGGCAATGTTCTCGCATATGATATATAATATACATCAGCTACAGAGACAAGCTCTACCAGGCCGTCGTTTCCTTCTGCTTCGCGCCTCTCCATTTAGCGCTGTAAGGGTCTCACGGACTTTGCCCTTGTTGGCCCAAGGTCATCTGTTGTCACAGTAAACGAACGTGAAGACCGTCTAACTGGGCGAATTAATATTAACCGCGATTCACCGATATACATTTCCTCAACATATGGTTCTGAGGTAATTTGTCAAAACGATGACTTCAAACTGTGTGACACTGCCGTTTTGTAACACACTTAAGTATCCGTTAAGTATATTTCAAGATAAATGTGTCTTGCGACCAGTCAAACAGTTAGACAGAACAGTTCTTGGTTTCTGCAGGAATCCTGCAAAGGATGGCGAGACCCCTACAGGGGTAAATTCACAGCTGTATCATACAGGCACACCAATATTTGAAATCCCCAAGGTGTGGTGTGTTTCATCAATATGTAGATGCCATAACAGAACTACAGACAACAGCATGTCTACAGGTGTTTATAGTGTATAGCCAAGAGCATTCATGTGCAAATCGTCTTTGTCGTAATCATTGAGTCTTACCCTCATATGCTAGGTTAAAACTGTGAATTTTTCGCATTGAGGGGGCAGGGGTTCCCCAGAATAAATATCTCTGCACAGGATCCGGTCATGTTCACAACACGAGAAAAAGGTAAATACTATTGTTGTTGCTTCGACACATATCCTCTCTGAAAATATATGCAGTAGGCAGTAGGCGAACACAAAAAAATAGTAACGAACGCCGGCTTCATGAGAAAGGACACGACTGCGAGAGTGTTGAAATTTAGGGCTTCATAAACCCAGAACCGTAACTTGTCCATCGAGAGCGGGACGACATTTGTAACCCCTGCTTCTCAAATAGCAGGGAAGTAAGTTGAAATTATTCTAGGGCTCGTCTGTCTCGACACTGATGACCGAGCAGCCATACTGTCGAGATCTGATTTGGCTGAATTCGCGCGGATGTCAAAGGAGAAATCACATTCTACTGATATTTTTCCCGTTTGGGACGTTTCTTCTATCTAATATATGTATCGCCAAATTTGAGAAACTTTGAGTGGAGGCGCCTGTTGGAATAGCCCTGTTTTATAAGTTTCTGTAACAATGTTTTGTGACGTTGATTAAAATCGTCACATTTAACACAGGATCTAGCAAATGCTACTAGGCGAGATATGTATACGTCATATGCTGGTCCCACTGGAATATTACTATCCAGACAGGGATAGTTTACGATGTCGAAATTGTAATCATCTCTTTTGTCATAAAGTCGACGAGAGAGAATGCCCGCTTCATTTTTATAAAGATATAGATCTAAATATGAGGTACCTGTAGGGCTATCTGTAGTTTCCTTCAAATCCAGTGAAGGTGGATATATATCCGTCACTGCGTCATTTATATAGCGATTATCTACAGCGAGAAGATCGTCTATATAGCGTTTGGTGAATGAGAAGGAACGGGCTTTGAACGGATCGGTTTTTTAAAGCGCCTGCATATAGTCATATTCATAAGAGAGCAGATACAGGTCAACCAACAGGGGTGCACAATTTGTACCCATTGGAATACCTATATGCTGCTGATATATTGTGTTGCCAAATTTCACACAGATATTTTTAATGAGAAACTCAAACAACTCTATAAACAAAGAAACATCCCATGAATGATATCTCTTGTATGTAGTAGAGCTAAAGAATGCTTTATGGCTTCCGAAAAAGACCTAAATTCACATAAAGACCTAAATTCACATAAAGACCTAATTCACATAATAACATTGGCACCAAATTAAAAGGCCAAATCATACTCTACATAAAGCTAGTCTATGTTAAGTGTATACATGGTTCAATGTTCAAATCTAGGTTGAAGCATAAGGTCACGGTATGGATCCTTACAAGATTACTCTTGTAGTATTTATGCTCGCGAGTTAATTTGCCTAATATTGATAAGAGACGAACAAGGTATTAGACCTCATCACAATTTATGCTTTGCCGGTTACCACCGTAATGGTCATATGTTTGTGATACCTAATTCGCGGTTGAACACATCAACCACAAAATATTCGAGAATGCACAAAATAAACCTCATCTGTTATTGTCGTGTTCGCCTTTTGCACATTTATTGGGAGAACAAAGGAAATCTTATCTGTGTGGTGACCCGTGACTTCAGTTGATCATTTTCTGATTCGTATATTTTCACTTTGCCCTATCTCTTAACCTAGGAGATTGTTTTGAACTGCTGATGGCTGGCATATTGTCATGTAATATTTGCCAAATTATACATTATTCTAAGCATAATGACACTTTCTTTGAAAACAATAGTGCACATGTTTAAGTTTATGTCAGTTATCTCTGGTTCAAAATAATCTCCCAGGTTAAATATACGAACCAGTAGCTGATCAGCTGAAGTCACGACTCACTGCGCCGACAGGGTCCAGTTCGTTCTATCAATAATGTACAAACGAAGGATTAACACTCAATACATTCTATACATTCCACGGAAGAATAACAGATGACAATACATGACAACAATCCATCACTACTCAGCATTTCGCTCAATGGCCGCTTGTCCCGTACCTAGGCTGATAGGATGGCTAAGGCAGCCCTAGATGATGAGATTGATCCTGTTGGAATCCCATATAGCGATTTCAGGTCCTCTATCTGTACTTATGTGAGACGGCTATTTCAATCTTTATGAGATGCTGTGAATAATAAACTTCGTGAGTTCAAAAAAACTGTAGGCTATACTCATCTGAACAGCTGGAAACATTTCGATCAAACCATGATCAGGCGATGTAAAATCGGCCAAACACGATTAATTCACGAACATTTACTAAAAAAAGAGCCAGTCCCAAGGTGTGTTCCATGTCATGACGATCTCACGGTGAAACATATTCTTATCGAATGCATATAGATTTTAAGATTGTAAGAGATGCTTTTTATCGAGCAACTACTTTGGGAGATCTTTTTTGTCGGGTGAGAGAGGATTGTATCTTGGGTTATTTGAGAGGTCGGGCTGTTAGATGAGTTTTAATGTGTGTATGTTTTAATGCGTTGGATTAGTACGTTAGTGACTTAGTGAGTACTTAGAATTTTGTTTGATCGTCGCTATATAGCTGAAATATTGCTGAACGCGACATTAAATCTTAATTCTCTCTCTCTCTGTCCCGTACCTGATTCTTGAATTAGTCGAAACCAGTTTCTCGCCAATCCAAAAGAGAGTAGATAAAAACATTTCAGCTTTCTCATTGTACTCAATGAAAACAACTGCACAGCTTAGAGCAGTATCACTTGTGTTGTCTCCCTTGGATCACACATCAATCATTTCTGTTTAAGTGGGGTATACCATCCAGCAACTCAACATATGCCTGCACTGATGCTACAGACTCGGCCACAATGTTTTATAAGGGCAATTAGAACTGTAACAGAACAAGAATTTTCTGTCGAATTAGACTACTTCTTAAGTAGTATCTTCGACGATTTGTCAATCTCGAACGAGTTTTACGTTCCATTGAGCTTTTGTCGACAATCCAACTCAAACAAAAATTCAAACAAAACCCGAATACAAAGGTGCTATCATTAACCTATGCAAATCTCCGATATTATCAATGAGAATGAAAGGCAATATTTCTTAAGAAACCTTTGACGGCAGTCTCCGGGACTTAAAAATATTGGCACCAAAAATGTAGTCCTTCAATGTACTTTGTTAACCTGCGTGTCCACGTCAAAAATAAACGTGTCCGTAAAACGCCATGTATGGCTTATTGCGAAGATTTCACATTATTCCAGAAAAGCGCTTCTATTTCCTTCAAGTGTATGGTGTAAACACTCCTTGACGCAAATACACGATCCATCGCCACTCACAAGTAGGGTTCCCGGGGATTGACCTGGGCTGTCGTCCACGGTGCTCATCCATTACAACAGATGAGTTGTTTGAGCTGATCTGTCATCACAGCTCCCGAGCTAGCATATCTAATTCCGCTAGAGCTGGTGCTAAGAGACGTGTGGATACTTCATGGTTTCCACATGATAACCGCAATAAAAGCGCGGCTGAGATACAGAAGCTACGTCCAAGAATCCTCCGTACTCTCCGGTCTGAATGTTAGGCGCCGGAGGATGCTTTCCTGTAGTCATATGGCTGCTTTTAAGTCGCCAAGCGTCGAAAATTTTTCCCACCTCTTAAATGGCGCTCCAATTCATTACCTGTATATGGCAGGATTTTGCTGGTGGACTGTTATTCCCCGAGGTTCGTACATGTTACTTGACAAATATATGTAGGTTTATTGTTTTGTTGAGAAATTTAAGCCGTACCACGTCGGACATTACAGGTTAGTTTCTCTGGGTATTCTTACATTTACCAGGTAACCCCACACTGAGGCGTTTACTCAATCATGCGTCCACGATTTAACATCAGACGAGTTGTTTGAGCTGATCTGTCATCATAGCCCCCGATCTAGCATATCTAATTTCGCTTAAGCCGATGTTAGGGGCCGTGTGGATACTCCATAGTTTCCACATGACCATCTGAAAAAAAGCGCGGCTGAGATACTAAGGCTACGTCCGAGAATCCTCAGTATTTTCCGGTCTGAATGTTAGGTGCTGAGGGATGCTTTCATGTAGGGTCATACGTTTGCTTTTTAGTCGCCAGACGTCGACAATTTTTCCCACCTATCGCTCCAACACTCCAGGTCATTATAAAAATAGACCTTAGCTTCTCACAGATCTTGTCTTAAGAGGCGAATACCTGGGGCATTCGTGGGGTTCTCGGGCGTGTAAAGGAATAGGATCCTTCCCGTGGAGGTCCGGGATGTTAAAATAAATAGGGCCCTACCCGTGTGGTTTGCGGGTGTGAAAATGAATAGAAATCAAACGTCGTGATATGACGGAAATACTGTTGAAAGCGAGGTGAAATCTTATTCATTCACCCACTCACTCGCTCACTCACAAGTAGCTTTATAGTTGATAAACTAGAAATCTGAGAACTTTGAACGATGGGTTATGGTACTGATGGAAATCAACCAAGATGCCCATTTTATGCACACGTGCTTTAATTGTTTGCTCTGCATACTTATCCCCACACGCTGCCCGAACGCAACACCTTATGTTAACCATGAATCCATTCATGAAACGCCCCGCAGCGGCATTTTCTTTCGAGGTCAGATTAGATCCTCCAGAGAGCTGCATTGAAATCCACACATTGAATCCACCAATTCGTTTGGCAACGTTCATCGCAGAAGACATCAAAACGATCAAGTTCCCTTGATACATGCTATTTTGACTATGTTCATCATTAGCAGCTTACGAAATCATGAGATTACAATCCCTCATCAGAAAGTTATTGACCGTCTAAGTTCATTAATATTATGTGTGTTCAAGAAAACTGATCATAGATATATTAATATCGGAAAACATAAAGCATTCTTTAGCTCTACTACATAGAAGAGATATCATTCATCCGATATTTCTTTGTTAAATATGGAGTTGCTTAAATTTCTCGTTAAAAATATCTATGTGAAATTTGACAACACAATATATCAACAGCATATAGGTATTCCAGTGGGTACTAAATGTGTACCCCTGTTGGCTGACCTGTATCTGTTCTCTTATGAATATGACTATATACAGGCGCTTTCAAAAAACGATCCATTCAAAGCCCAGTCCTTCTAATTCACCAAACGTTATATAGACGATCTTCTCGCTGTAGATAATCGCTACATAAATGACGCAGTGAAGGATATATATCCACCTACATTGGACTTGAAGGAAACTACAGATAGCCCTACAGGCACATCACATTTAGACCTGTATCGCCATAAAAATCAATCATCTGAATCATCAATGACGGACCAGAGGCTTGTAATTTAAATAACTCTGTCGACATCCCAAAAGTTCCGAGGACTTTGAAAAATGTCCGGACGGTACGTCATGGCTATAGTTGTGTGATGTGTTATCACTCCTGGTACATGCCGCCAGTTTAGGGATTTCTGAAAGTTTAACCGAGTAGACCACTGACAAATTTAATTTGTCTATTTTTATACGGTCGTTGAGGAATGTGTTTAAATTCCTGATGTATCAAAACATTAGGACAGTTTTGACCATGAAAGTCTCCCACCAAACCACAACATACTCATCAAACTCGGGTTTCAAGAAGTACATCTTTTGTACATCTGTTTATCTATGCATTTAAAACCGTATAGTTGAATACTGAATATCTGATCTGACGCCTACTGGAAATATATGTAAGTACAATTCTGCGGAGAAGGTAACCGACAATGCCTTACCCTGAACGTCACTGAATAGGATGTTTGTATTAAACAAGCAGTATTCAGAACCTAAAACAATTATCTTAACATGTAATATAGCGTACATGCTGCAATATACATGAACAGATAATAATCGAGCCTACCGTGACAAATCCAAAAACAGAAGAAATTAAATAATCATAGAAAAAGCCTAAAGCTATTATGGCAAGAAAACCGTATTTTACACATCCTCACTATTAGATTGGCAAAATTCTCCTGCAAAGAGAATATGCAACTCACAAACAACAGAATCACAGCTTGGAAAAGGAAATTAGCGGAGGGCAGGAAATAGTGCTAGTAATTGTATGGTTGATCAATCCAGCAAATTGCAAGCGTTTGGTCCGTCATTCATAATTCAGCCGTTATCCATTTAAGAATATCCGCGTCCATATTCCAAATTACAACACATATCAGGGAAGTGGAAAGAGGTGCCGACACACTGGCAGAGCCACATGACTACAAAGTATAGTCGTCTGGTTAACCTAGTCTAAAGCACATACCAAGAGTCTAACGATCCGTGATATGTGTTGTATCTCAGGTACGCTTTTATTGTACCTGTTCATGTGGCAACTTGGATGATATGACCACACGGCCCCCAGCACCGACATAAGCGGTATTTCATATTCTATATGACAGCATTAGCACCAAATTCAAAAAGACAATCATGGTATACACCAACACACCAAAACATCGTCATATGTGACCACGTGACGCTTAAACGCAGACATTCAGCTGCAGAACCGCTCACCCTACAAAATGCATAATTCCTTAAAATGATATCCAAAACTCCTAGCATGGTCCGGGATTGATCGCATAGATCGTTATCCGAAATATCAGTTAAATATCTTTTATCATTATCCAATAATCATAGTCCGTGTCCATAGCGTAGTATTGTAATCCCACATTCATTTACATTTCCGTAAATTCTCTAAAAAGGACCTCATGCAACATGATGGTCACACCGTGAGTGTGCATACATGTATATCATGTATGACCAAAACAAGTGTTTTCGCGTGCTCAAAGAGGGAGGCGTAACAGTTCACCGAATCATTACATGAAGAGCAAAACAAAAATGGCCAAAAACAAATCAACATGAATAGAGAACATCATTTCATTGTATTAAAGCGTCAAAACATTCAAGCAAAAGGAAGATGCTTATTTGGGACCAGAAGTAGACAGGCCATCGGAGTAAAAACTGTTATATCAGTAGGAAGGAATCAGGTCGGAAACCCTGCAGAGTTCTGCATAAGATACCTACTATACGCGCATTTTCCAATTGATACAGCTACATTGTATTTATATACTGTTGCTTGCAACAAAAATAACCCAAACACGATTACCGTATGGTTATGTGTCTCAAAACAGCTCCATGGTTATCACCAATTACTAAACTTCTTTAACGCAGCCAATGCTAAGTCTTAGCTCGTCCTGAAGTGTTAATATTCGGCTTGGATACAATAAGTACTACACTTGAAATAAGTTGCAAATATACGTTAATTGACATCTAACGTCCTAGGCTTATATCTGATGATCAATACAAAAATTAAGGAAATTCCATATAATACCACAAACACATTATTGGCCGGTATACGATCACAGCTCCGCAGCAAAAAATAACCAGTCTCTTACAGCCTAACCGAGGATTCTGATGGCTCCGCAACCTATAACAACTATAGCCCGCCAAGAATTATAATACATAGCACGTACACTTACTTTACTCAGAGTATCCTAAGGACTTACCAATAGACGCGCGACAACTTGAGTTTCATTAAGCTCTAAAACGTTAAGTGTTAGTTACAACACATATAAGGGAAGTGGGAAGAAGTATACCAGCTACACTAGCTATCATGGATACCTCATCGAATAAAAGTCCCAATCAAAAGTCACCGTGGAAATCACACCGCAATCACGTTCTCAACAAAAGTTCAAAGGCATCACAAATGTAACAGTCACAGATTCATGCAATCTACTAATTGTATCGTTGGTATATCAAGCTGGCTAGACATGCAGTATTATCGGAAATAAAGGAAACACAACGCGCACAATATATGATAGTTGCTAATAGTTCATATAATGCGCTGCCATGGTAAGCATCAGATGCGTGTCTTATACATCGTACCAACCTATTTATGGATTTAGTCCGATATGTTCCATGATATTTGTGGGAATACGACGTCTCATTGTTTGATCACACGCCGTCTGAAACCGTCTCATCACACGCACCAAGCTCGGGGAAAAGAAAAGAAAAAAAGTAAACACAAATAGGGAAATACCGAATGAAAAATGCGAAGCTGAACCACACCGACACTTGTCAACCAGTATATCAACCGCGTATCAACCAATATATCAACCACTTACCAATCATACATAGGTAACAAAATATATCAATAGAAAAATACCAAATAAAAATGCTAAGCTGAACCACTTTGCCACTCAACAATGAGTATATCAACCGCGTATCAACCAATATATCAACCACTTACAAACCATACATGTATAAAAAAATATCAAATAAAAAATCAATGTCGAACTACACTGACACTCACCAACTAGTATATCAATCGCGTATCAACCTATACATCAACCACTTATCAACCAGGTTCAGGGAAGTTAAAAAAAAGGAAATTACCGACTGAAAAATTCAGTGTCCAATCACCAACCAGTATATGAACCGCGTATCAACCAATATATAAACCGCATGCCGAGAGATTGCCCTCTGAAGTCCTCAGTACCGCGAAGCCGCACAGCTGAAAGATATCGATTGCAACTTTTGCTTAGAAGGCTAAGTTAGACCAAAAGTATTCAAATTGGATAAGCTTACAATCAATATCAACTTTTGTGTTTCAAAAGATGTGAATTCTACTATATTAGATTTCCATGATTATAATTGAAGATCAAATAATTTCAAGTTTAAATACAAACAAGAATCGTGTCCTATTGACATTCACACCACCAACATATATGCTAATTGTTGGCAGGGTCTGATTGAGCTCGAATCATATATAGTATAGCTTGAAACCTAGTTTAGTGGAATTACGAAGACGGAAAGAACAAAGCTGCTGGAAACTGAATTGTAACCAATCCAATATGTACAACTATTTTCCATACACGACGAAGTCAAAACTTAGTATGATTGATTTGGTCTAAGGAAATAGTACTCTTTCTCTCCACAATAATTCACTTCAATGCAACAAGCAAGTTCCCAACTAAAGCGAACAGCTGTATTGTGTGTTGATATATTTTTTTTAATTTCCATCATTACTAGTGTCTGGTATTGACTAATGGACTGAAGCTTCTTGAAAACACCCCACAGGTTAATAAATAGAAACTAGAGGTTCCGCTTTGACCCTTGAGTTGCCACTCCGGCATGAAGCCTATGCTGGTTGTTTTTTTAAGCAAAAATATACGTCTCCCCCAACCTCCCACCTTGCCTTGAGTGGGCACATAATTTAAGGGAAAGTGCTATAAAATGAATGTAGCAATAAGTATCCTAAACAAAGCTGCGCATCTTAAAATATTAATTACAAAGAAGCGATTTTTATTGTTGCAGTAACCCAGTGAGGAGCCGGGATTTATCTAGCAATGAGTGGATTGTCGACATCTACAGCGTCCAACCAATGTGAAATACATGTAATTGTGAAGCATCAACTATTTCGAAACATCACATTATAGGAAAGATGCAAAACATACAAGAGCCACACCTATAGTATACATGCTGTACCGTATAGAAGTTCCATGCATCTGCCTTCAGTAGTTTCGAAGATATGGAGTGAACAAAAATTGGACAGACAGATAAGCACATTTTGCATGGACCCACGCAAGCACTAGCTCACACCCAAACCTAATTAGGTTTTCAATGAAGCTTCCATCCAAGTTTGGTGAAATTTCGTCGAGTAGTTCTCCAGACATCTTGCAGACAAGGTATTTATAGACATGAACAATTAGATGGACGGACGGACGATGGACATGGATAAATGCACACACAAACCAAAACCTAATCAAATGAGGGGGCTATCCCAGTGAACCTTCCATCCAAGTTTGGTGAAATTCTGTCCAGTAGTTCTTCAGATATCTTGCAGAAAGGGCCTGTATATACATATACATGTACAAGTACATGGACAGACGGACGGACACCGAACATGGACGAACGCACACACAAACCAAAACCTAACCAGATGAGAGGGCTATCCCAATAAAGCTTCCATCCAAGTGTGGTGAACTTCCGTCACGTAGTTCTCCAGATATCTTGCAGACAAGGCCTGTATATACATGTACAAGTAGATGAACGGACGGACGGACACCGGACACGGATGAACGCATGCACACACACCAAAACCTAATCAAATAAGGGGGTTATCCCAATGAAGCTTCCATCCAAGTTTGGTGAAATTCCGTCCAGTAGTTCTTCAGATATCTTGCTGAAAGTGCCTGTATATACATATACATGTACATGGACAGACGGACGGACACCGAACATGGACGAACGCACACACAAACCAAAACCTAATCAGATGAGAGGGCTATCCCAATAAAGCTTCCATCCAAGTTTGGTGAACTTCCATCACGCAGTTCTCCAGATATCTTGCAGACAAGGCCTGTATATACATGTACAAGTAGATGAACGGACGGACGGACACCGGACACGGATGAACGCATGCACACACACCAAAGCCTAATTAAATAAGGGGGCTATCCCAATGAAGCTTCCATCCAAGTTTGGTGAAATTCCGTCCAGTAGTTCTCAAGATATCTTGCAGACAAGGCCTGTATATACATGTACAAGTAGATGGACGGACGGACGGACACCGGACACGGTTGAATGCAAGCACACACACCAAAACCTAATCAAATGAGGGGGCTATCCAACTGAAGCTTCCATCCAAGTTTGGTAAAATTTCATCCAGTAGTTCTTAAGATATCTTGCAGACAAGGCCTGTATATACATGTACAAGTATATGGACGGACGGACGGACACCGGACATGGATGAATAAACGCACACACACCAACACCTAATCAAATGAGGGGGCTATCCCAATGAAGCTTCCATCCAAGTTTGGTGAAATTCCATCCAGTAGTTCTCAAGATATCTTGGAGACAAGGCAAGGGGACGGACAGACATCCCTCCAGACGGACAGCACAAACACTAGATGTCTTACCCAACTTAGTTGGGGGAGACATAATTCTATTCACTATAGCAAAGCCAAACTATTTGAATCAGAATTCATGATTGCTGGTCTTTCATTATAAAAGGATCTGAAACTGTGTGCATGTGTTCATTCCAAAACTGGTTATTACTACGACAAATAAATTTAGGGCTTCACTGAAGATGTTCGTGTGCAGGGTATTCAGACAAAACTATATGATGCCACCGCCTTTACCAGCGGGATTCGCACTATTATAATGTGATATTGGATTCGGGTGAATATCAGGTGATCAGCGATCAAGACAAAAAATTTGACAAACTAAAATTACTGTTTTATTCCAATTAAATACATGCACAACATAAACACGCAACACAAAAAACAACGCGTGACCGATGACACTCAATGAATGATGAATGATTTTGTTTAAAATTAATATGCATGAACGTGAAAAGAAAAAAAATCAAAATCAAATCCCATAGGGAAACAAAAAAATAAACAAAAGACCCTAAAGTACCCCCTGGAAAATTATACAACCCTACTGAATTAATTAAACCAGCACAACTCTTTAATCTAGATCCGAAAAGTCAGAAACAGATTAACAATTAATTAAGGTATTAACCAGAGGGTGTACAATACAGGCTTGTCATTCCGCTCCCCATCTCAGTATATTAATTCCCAAAATTAAGCGAACGGGTCAATGGAGGATAGACTCTTGACGATCAGATTTCATTTCAACTTGTGGTGAACGCAGATGGTTTCACCACGCGGAAAAATATTGCCACATATTACTATTGTTTTTCAGCAATTTAATGAATACACGGAGCTCATAATGATCGCAACTTTATTCTCGTGTATTCTTGCCAAATATTTTTGTCGAATCAATGAAATCTTATCGAGAATAACGTGGGACTAAAATAGTACCCAGCTGTAACTTAGACAATCACTCCGCTCTGTCACCGGAAATAGTGCCAACGACAACAACGTAATGTTCTAAACACTCAGAACCGAGTGATATCCATACAACAGGCTACATGCGCAGCACAGCTAACCACTGCTGTGCTTTTACTTCATTCTAAAATGAATTAATGCAGCTGATTTCTTTCAAGGGCTTTATTAAATCGAAACACTCCGGTCGCCCTGGTGCAGGGCGAAAACAAATCAAGGGGATATCGCCGTCTCCAAAGAGTGGGAGGAGGGAAATTCTGGCTCACCGGTTACAGTATATGGTGACCACGAGGGAGTCTAACCTCTCCATTGAAGATCGAGAATGTCGCTCGATAGATGTCAGATACATTTGCCATCAACCGAGCTGCGTTAACCCTCCCATCTCATCCTCGAATTGCATGCTATTAACCAGGAGCGGATGCACTGTATAATCAGGGCCATTGGAGCAAATGCCATATCCCCCACTGGTTCATCTAAATCTTGAACAGGAAGTAATTCTCGCCATTAACTGACTGACTGACTGACACCCACTTTTTTCTTAACCGCGCTAAATTTATAGTATTTGTGAAGTTCATGGAACTGGTCTTTTTTCATTCACAGGCATAACATGTCTTTTTAAATACACATTTCTCCCTCTCCTAAAGTTTTTGCATGCAGTTTATAGAGAATTATCCTTTTCGAAATTCTAGACGCTTTTCATCTAGCGCTACCCTTCAGATGCTTCCGCCTGTCTGTAGCTCTCTGTCTAGCTTTTGTTCCCCTCGTAATTGCTGCACCCACAAATTTACACTTTTTATCACAGATTTAGCCATTCCAGAATTTACAGCATTGATGTCACTGTGTGTTCGAGCAGCAAAATTGCGAGAGAAGGTCAGACTTTTTTGGAACTGATTTACTTATGGCACGATTCACTGCTTCACATGTCTGTGTATTCAACATATTGTAATTAGTGGGAAATTTCGACGGAAAGTGGGCTTGTTTGGAGCGCCAACATACCCGGGTGAAATTACATAGACCCTCAGAAGACTACGGTTCAGCCAGTGGTTTTCGCTGGACTTAAAATAGATGACAACAGAACACGCATTGCTGAATTTAGTTTTTACTATATATGCATCTTGAAGCAGCTACAACATTTGTGAACTCTACCGGTGGCAGTATGACAGTAAATGATAGAATAAACTGTAATATGAAAACGCCAAACATTCTATTTTATTAAATTAGAATGAATGAAACTCCGAAGTCATTTTGATATATTCTCTTTTATGCTGTCCCGAATGAATGAGTGCAGTGCCAGACCCATCAAATGCTCAGTACAACTATGACTCTGTCTAAAAGCTAAAACATCCTCGTCAGACTCGAGATTCACAAAGTAAAAGTTTAGTTCAGTTATGAAACCATCCAATATTAACCTATATAGAATTGTTTCTCACAAATAACTTTGTTCGCAGATGTTTTACTCTACCTGATCTAAAAGTTCATGAAATGGAATATCGGAAATAGCTTTGTCAATCCAAACTGCACTGGAAACTAAAACACCTCATAATACATATATGTACTGCGACATTTAAGTTTGCATGCACAAATGACTGAGAAAAGTATGATAGCTAAGAAGTCTACTTTTACGTGAAAGCATGGTGACTAAGAACTCAATATTTCACACATCTTCCCTCAACAAAAGATGGATAATACGATCGTAGAGAGTTCATTCATCTCACGTAACAAAATGCATATTTCATTAAAATGATATCCAAAGTTCATAGAATAGTACGTATTCAAAGCTGAGTTCGTTATCCGTAATATCGGTCCAATATCTTAAATCATTATCCAATTATGATAGTCCATGCTCATAGCATAGTGTTGTAATTCCACATTTACTCAAATACTCCAAATATCTTATACAGCATGCCTGTCACATCGCGAGAGCAACCCAAAAGATTGCTTGAAAACATTCCAAGTACCTCAGTTGCGAAGGCAAAATAATGTACCAAAACATTACACAAACACAAAACAATTTGCCAGAAGATGACACAAAAACAAAACAATTTGCCAAAACACAACATGGAAAGCAAAACAGTTTACCAAAGCATTACATTTACGTGAAAGGCAAAATAAATGGCCAAAACAAATAACATTTAACTGCATCAAAATGTCAAAACTCAAATCTACATGTAGGCTAATGTCAATCAGAGCAAACAGGAGCACATTTATTTGGATACAGAATTAACGTACCAGTTCATTGCAAGAAAAACTATGATGTCAGTAAGTTATGACAAAAGAATTCTGCACAAAATGGCAACGCATATTGTCCAATTAACACCACTGCATGGTATCTCAATATCGTTGCAACAAAAATATTCGAACAGACACAATTATTCTGTTGCTATGTCTCAGACATTTTCCATGGTTATCACCAAGTATTAGACTTCTCTAGCATGATCAGTGCTAAGTCATACCTCATCCTGAAAGGTTAACATTAGGACCTTATGTTACTCATTATGAAAGCTAGAAGTTTTAATGGTTGACATGGAAAGCAATATATACTGCCCTTAAGGAAATGGTCAATTCGAGTTATCCGAAACTGATTCGTCACCAAACGTCTTAGACTTATATCTGAGTATTCAAACAATGATGATAAAAATTCAGGATGATACAAAAACAAATAACCAGGCTCCTATAGCCTAACCGGACATTGTGAGGGACTCCGCAGCCGACATCAACCAAGCTCTTATAGCCTGCCAGGCATTTATATGCTACAATAACCGATATGTACACAGTGTATCAATAATCTTAGTTTCATTTAGCTCAAAAACGTTAAGTGCTTATCTTACTAGCTATTAGGAAACCAATCAGGATAAATGTCCTAATAAAAAATAAATAAATCACTTTGGAACCACCTCACAATGTTCTCATCCAAAGTTCAAAAGCTAGATTTACCAATCTTCAAATCACTAAATTTACCAGTCACAAAGTCCAATGCAATCTACCAGTTTTATCATTGATTTATCAACTTCACTGGGCATGCAGTATTGTCAGTAACAAACGAAACAAAACGCGCACAATATACGAAAGATGCCAACAGTTCATATAAGGCGTTACCATGGCACACATCACATGATTGTTCAATACGTGTTACCAAACTGTCTGAGGATTCAGTCAAGAATGTTCCAAGTAGTTTATGAGAATACAATGTCTCAGAGTTCGTTAGGGCATGACCCATTTCTGTAAACGGCAAATCGTTCATCGCACGCAATATTGTCAATCAATGGAAAAGTCACAACGTCAGACAGAAAGTTCGTGGAAGTCCACACAGGGCGTATATCACAAAACAGCTATGTTCAATCACTAGACATAAGGCACTGTTAAGCGAAACGAACCAAACTGTACCTGTAGATACTGTATCCACGGAATGGTCTCGTTCCGGAGGTTTCTGTCAAATGCTGCCACGTCACCAAGGAAGAGGAGAAACATGTCGTTGTCATATGAAGGAACGGTATTTGGATCGATCACATCTCAGTTTCCCGGTGGAATCCTTGTCCACCGTTCAAGGCCCAAAACACGCACACAATTGAGATGACAATCTGACATAACTGGATAGTTTCTATGCAGTCGTGGACATCAGTTTGGAATTCCGTCAAGTCATAATTACAAGGCAGTTCAAGGAGAACTCGCACGAGGAGTTGAACAGGGTCACACATTTCACAATGGCCAACATGTTCAGTCACCACCTGGATGACTTACCGTCTGCAATACCTCAGCAGATGAAACAAGGAAGGAAGGTCCTGTGTCGTCAAACGATGAAGAAACAGACAGCAGGTCGTCGAAATAAGCCAGGCCTTCATAAGATTGTATTCGTGATGGGATTGGAGGCTATCACCACCAGTAAAGAAGCTGGAAATGTAGACGTGGAAACTCTCATGTGCTGTTGTTCACTGATGTTCTCGATGTATCGAGAAAAATTTTATATTTGCCGCCAAGCTCGCCATTGCCGCCAAGCTCGCCAACGTAATTTGTAGGAAGATTCGGTGGAAAGTGGGCTTGTATGGGGCGCCGACATATCCGGGTGAAATTACATAAACCCTAGCTCAGAAGACTCCGGTCCGACCAGTGGCCAGTTTTTTTCCCTATCACTGTTGTTGTCGGTCACAATTTATTTTTGTCACTAAATCAATCATTCTTTTATGTCTTGTAGAGTTTTCCACTGTCGTCTAACTTTTATGGGTAGCGGTTTGAAATGACGTCTTCGAAATTCCAAAATATTGCGGATTATTGTATCTACAGTCCAGCCCTGCATTAAGAGGGGCATTGATAGTTAAGTGAAACACTGTATTCATACTGTGAATTTCCACTATAATATCCAGTATGTCCGCCTTATTCTGAGCGCGATAAATTTTTCTCCGACAGCAGTACTACTCTTCTGCAGGATTCCGTCCCGTTCTCCTAGATGTGACCTCATCATACAGTTTTTAGAGTCCGACCGGAACCAACAGTAGTAACAGACCAAGCTTTCATCGAATGCGATCCCCTCTTAACCTCATTCATTCTGTAAATCCCATTGCATGTTCCCTTTGCAGCGTGGGCTATTCCTATGGTCTTTAAATGAAGAGTTCCATAGATCTACCGTCTTCCCAATCTGTAGTATTTTGTAGGTGTTGATTTCGGGGTCCTGGTTTAACCCCTTCTCGGGCTCCATATGCTCATCCATCAAAGTTGGAAGATGTGGTCCTGGTCTTAATATCCCTGTATTGCATCGGTCCGTGTCTGCGTCATGAAGACTGATACATGCAATGCTCTCCTTCTCAATTTCAAACTTGACATAAGACATTTCTCCCTATCAAGTCCAACATACTTTTTCTCACTGCTAGATGAGCTATAGCTTAACCGGAAGACTACACTGTGAGGTCGCGTGGCTCTAAGTATGTCGGTACCTCTTCCGTTATATGTGTTGTAATTTTTACCTGTATTTGGCGCGATTCTGCTGGTGGACGTTTCATCCTCCAAGCCCGCCCCCGGTACAGACCTTTTGGTCTTTGATATATGTTGGCATTGTGGGAGGTTTTAGGTTTGACGCCAACATTAGATGTTGTGTATAGACAAGATGAATGCAAGGCTTGAACTTCCGGTGAACTTGATTGGCTATAAGAGATTCTCAAGATTTGCATGGTTGGTAATTTTCCCTTACAAAATATTTGACTTTGAGAATTTTGGAAGGAACCTGGCAGCATTTTAGAAAAAAGGTTTCTTATTCCCTCTTTCATGACTCGCCGCCAAACTGTTGCCATGATGATATTTTGGAACTTCCTGAATTCAATGGTGTGTAGCTAGAAATCGAGCCGCTCATCAAGGATCCATATATGTTTTTAGGCGAATACCCGGTCTATCTGACAAGGTAGGCCGTTAGTTCAACGAGATATTGGGAATGACTTTTTCTTGAGATGTTCCCAGCTGGTTTATTACAGAAAAAGAAGAAGGAAAATTAATAGTGGCGTTTAACATCCGGCCAGTCAACCTCTACCACACAGGCAATAAAATGACAATAAACACAAGTTGACAAGCGACGGATGATAAGCATTTTACTTGGCATGAATTAACTTGATGTGCTTTGGTACAAGTATATAGAAATTCGAGCAGAAGAATCATATAACCCTTTGTTTACCGACGGGACTTAAAAGTCCCACCCCCTCTTAAGTGACTGAGCTCACAGTCAATTCCACAAACCTGCCGTCGGGACATTTAGGTACACACGGAATGTTATCTCCGACTATCTGAAACAAACTATAGCGAGCTGTGATCAACAACCATCGGTGCCGTCATCAGACACGCGGATAACCCTCTCAGCAAAACATAGTGGATTTCAGAAGAAAATTGTTGCACTCTAGTTTGAGAAAGTTTTTAGTCAATCTAAGTGGGAATTTTTTTATGAATGATTTCTAACACCAAGAACATAATGCTAGTTTCATTTTTGGGAAAACAGCTCAGTTTCCCATCGAAATTAGGTTAATTAGTTTTGGGACTTTTTAGTCCCGTTGGGTAATATCAGACCTTTTCGAAACGGGACTAAAAAGTCCAGATGGTAATATTTGATGTATCAATCACCAGTTCGTGTAAGTTATGAAACTAATAAAAGTTCAGTTGGATGTTGAGGCATATTGTAATGCATAATGCACCTTATATCCGCATGTATGAAGGGTTGAAGGTTCAAATCCCGCCAATAGTTGATTTATTCTTGCTCTCTCGAGCTGATTTATGCCATACAAACATGCCACACAAACACTATATGGGTAATTGTGCTACTTTCATCTGACTTTTATCAAGATTTCCAAATGTCTAACTGTTCGATGCTACATGTATGACAGCTAAATATTCATCGCAAATGTATTCACCAAATTCCTCTGTGATAGCTGTTGATATTCGACTCACAGAGGAACATAACTGAAAACGTATGCTCATGGGAAACTGTACTGGCAAACATGAATGACCCCTTTCTGGACAATTTTAGTTGTTTCAATCATTTCCCAGTTTCAATTATTTATCTTTGTTGAAAAGATGTTTCTGCGGGCAAATTCTCGGTGTTATATATTGAAATAACGTATTTTATTACATTATTCATGTCTAATTTGCTATGGATTTACACAAAAAGCATCCAAAGTTACGATTTTTTGGCTCGTCCGATGTTGACCGTCGGGACTTTTTAGTCCCAACAACTGAGTTGCTATGGTAACCACTGTTGCTCCCACCAAAAATCACATATTTTTTCTAGTTACCCCATTTGTGATTTGGTCCATGAAGGATTTCCGCGCACAAAGGGATAAACCACAGATTTCTATACACATGGCACCCATTTGGTATTATTTGTAAGTAGATTAGAAATGCTCCTGTTAGTAGACACAATGGGCTAAATTTCATCAAGTTTCAGCATTTCTCTACACCGAAGCTACAGAAATAGGGATGGGGCATTTTATCCCGCCCTTCTTCTATCCCATGTCATTCAGGGTCAAATCTACAAAATTCCATCATAAAACACGCTTATGAAGATGTTATTTTCAAATCCCTTTTAGTCAGAATAAGGAAATTCTTATTTTGCCCGATATGAATGTTACCACGTCAGCTACGTTTTTGTTTGTGTTGCCTCTTCTCGAATTGTCATGACTTAAATCGCACTGTGGACTCATTTACCGCTGTGATGCCATCGCGCGGTATGATAATGTGACCGCCCCCTGGGAGTAGTTGTGAACATGCATAGAACTATTTTAACATGGTGGCTACTTTTACTCTCTAAGGTTGAACGAAGACTATCAAATTTACAGAATATACGAAGGAACCGCCTAGCCAAGGATTACTTACTTTCACCAACACTTATAATCCAAATAATGATAACTTTTTTCCAATAATTAAGGACCGTCTCAAGGTGCTCGAATCGAATGAACGACTGAAAAGGTGTTTTGGTGGGATTAACGTAATAAATGGAAAGCGACAGGCACCAAACCTTAAACAGTTTCTCACCTCTGCTAAGTTCACATAAAAAAGTAATGCTTTTTCTGTGTCAAAATGTGGAAACAACAGGTGTAAATGTTGCACAAGTATACAAGTAGGACAGTCGTTTTTGTTTTGTCACACTGGTACTAATTTCAAAGTCAACAGTGACATGAACTGCAGCTCGAAAAATTTGTTGTATGTCATTTCTTGCAATGGATGTGACAAAACGTATATCGGTGAAACTGAAGATTTGCTTAGAAATAGAGTTAGGGTCCATCGTCAACAAATTAATACGCCTGCATTAAGACACCTAAAAGTCAGTAAACACATAGCCAATTGTGCTGGTCATTTTGAAACTAAATTCAGTATTTTCCCCTTTTAGAAAATGAAAACAGATGACAACATCATACGACAGACGATGGAACAATACTTTATTAGCAAATTCCGATGTGAATTAAACTGTTGAATTGTTATACTAGAATTGTTATAACAGACTAGTTAATTAACGCCAGTATCAGTCAAGTTATTGAAGTAGAAGCAGACATAATTGTATAGCATTGAACGGTGTGTCTGAACAGGTAAAGAAGCCGTTGAAGATTATACCACTCAACGACTATGACAAAAAAGGCCTACTGTAAGTACATATTGTAATCATTGTAACTTTTTCGAGATATCCTGTGACCTTGTAAAAACTTGTTTAGACATGTCCAACGGACATGTATCTGTTTGTATATATAAACTTTGTACATTCGTATTGTATCAATTTTTTCTGGACAGCTTTGTGTGTACAAAGGGGTGCAAAGACAAAAGAATCACCCACGCGACTACAACACATACTTACCAATATAACCTAATCAAAAACCAACCGATGAACCTGTACATAGACAATCTTCTATTCTATCTATATCTCCATCCGCCCATTCCTTGTTATATACTTATTTATTTATTTATATATTTATTTGTTTATTTGATAATACAGCGCTTGTAAACACCTTTAACGAACTAAGAAATGTAACGTGTAATTAAAATAAAACATTGAGTTGATGGGCTGCGAAATCCGCACGGGAAGCGGCCCTTAAACTGCAATTTCAATCAATTGTATCAATATTACAAACGTGTATCATGCTAATGAAAAGTGGGTGAAATCCACGATACCGGTTAATATAATATACAGTTCTAGCTCATACTCTACATTATGTGTAGTGTTATTTGGACATGTATATAAATCATTGATATTCCCTGCAATACTCGGTCTAGCATGAGATGAAATAAAGGAAAGTAATTTTCAGGCAACGTCGACGCTAGTGTATTAATGTATCATGTTTCTGATAGCACAACCATAACCATTTTTCCTCAGTGTATTTTATAGGAACACCAATGCATTAAGCTGTAAATTCCGGTTTCAGAACTCTTCATTAGTCAATCCAAAGTTTTAGAGTATGTTCCAGCATTTTCTGTGCTTTTGGGGAGTTTCTATTCGCTCAATCAGCTACTGAAAGTGTTTCTACTTCCTTCTGAAAATGACTTTCTCCAGGCCCAGCATCGGGGCTTCGAACGCCAGGGATACGACAAAGCCGATGGCATAACAAAACACGAGATCTCCCACAAACAAATAGCTCTGGGAAGAAAAAATAAAGTATAAATTTAGTAATTCAGATTAATCAAATAGGTTTGTAAATACCAAAAAATACGAGCCTGTAATAAAATCAACCCATGATTTCCAATTCGATCAAAGTTTCAGTACTTGGAATTGGAGCGCTTTAGCGCATAGGCGGTCAAATCCATTAAATGGTCTGAGGAAGCCTTCTTTATTGACGTCATCCATGTTTTAATTAGTACGTTACCAAAAACACCGAAAATTTAACACAATAGAACATTACAAGTAGGATGTTTTACTCCAAACATCTTTTTCATATCCGTACAGTCACAAGGAATCATTTCTAAGACCATATCAGTCCCCATTGGCATGGGCGCACTCACACACAGCTCCTTTAAAAGGGTTGCATAATTTTCGACAGTGAATGAGCAAATAAGAGCAATACAATAACTTACAATATTGACGTCGCTGAGGTACAGAGGGATCCTTGAGCTTAGGTTGAAGTAGTACATCACGATTGGGTGAATCAGGTAGATACAGTACGTCAGACGACCCAAGGGAATGAACAACTTCCAAGACAGGAATGTATTAACAACACCTGCAATGATAGCCAGAAAGATGTGAAATCGTAGTTATTATAAGAGAGTCAGTGGCGTTGGAACCGGGGGGGGCCCAAATCCTCAATTTTCGGCACTCCTAACTGATCATGTCCCCACATAAAAATTACAGATAGAGTGCCAGGACGTGTAGTGGTGTGTAAAAGGCCTGTTTTGTTTGTGTTAAACCAGGAAGTCAAACGGAGTCAGGCATATTCTTCAATATCGATGCGTGTATATGCGAAACAAATGTGAAAATAGAAACATAAATCTATATGCATTGTGTTCAGATTTATTTCCGGGAAAACGCGTAACACGCATCTCCGGCAACATGAGACCCCGGAGCTTCCGGGGCCTAGGTAGCCTCGGGACCCTCGCCTGTCAGGTTGTGAGGATCGCTTATTTTAGCTTTGCATAAATGAATCGGTATCGTATTGGCTCTAATGTTCCATGATGTAAAGTTCGTCGTTTTTTTTATGTGTTAAATATAACTAGAAAGTCAAATACATTCAGGCATGAAATGTGATTTTTCGTGCTTATAAATGCGAAACAAACGTGAAAATAGAACCATGAATCTACATGCAGTATGATCAGTTTTATTTCCGAGAAAACGCTCAGAACCCATCTCCGGCGATTTAGGACCCCGGAGCTTCCGGGGCCTAGGCGGCCCCTGGACCCTCGCCTGTTGGGCTGTGAGGATTTCCTTGTTTTATCTTTGTGTGAATGAATGATATCGGTAGGCATATTGGTTTTCCTTCCAAGAACTAAGTCATAGTTTTGTATGTTTTGAATATAACTAGAAAGTCAGTTGGATGCAGGCATGAGGTGCGATGTTTTCAATATCAATGCGTGCTTATAATTGTGAAAAAATCGTGAAAATAGAACCATAAAATCTGCATGCAGCATGATCAGTTTTATTTCCGGCAAAACGCTCAGAACGCATCTCCGGCGATCTAGGACCCCGGAGCTTCCGGGGCCTAGGCGGCCCCTGGCCTGTTGGGCTGTGATAGTGCCCCCCACTTTCAATTACGTTCCGACACCACTGAGAGTGAGTGAGCGAGTGAATATGATTTACGTCGCTTTCAACTATATTTCAGCCATATCACGACGTTGGGTCCTATTCCTTTTCATACCCGGGAACCACACGGGTGGGGTCCTATTCCTTTTCACACCCGAGAACCCAACGGGTGCCTCAGTTAGTCGCCTCTCACAACAAGCTCTCTGAGGAGCTGAGGCCTATTCTTACCATGACCTGCGGTGTGCACAATGACAGCCCAGGTCAATCCCCGGAAGCCCCGCGGGGCTATTATAAGAGAGTCCACCTACGTAATACAATCATTATAAATGAAAGGGTACAAGCATTTGACTAGTATTCAGTTCATAAGGTGAATTGGATCAGAGCTCCAGGGAAAGCAAAATGAGAGAATGTTTAAGGCCACCATGTAATTTCGACGCCGCCATTCTGACTGGTTTACGAGTTGCGGGGAAGCGGTTCATCTCAATAGGTCAAGCCAGAATACAGAGCACTTCAACTTTGCAAGTTCGTAGGATTCTTTAGTTTAACTGACCCTACCATATGGGGATATTATGACCCTGCCCAAGTATTTACACTATCTCCGAGAAGATGGAAAATTATGAGCTGACTACTTGGTGACTTCATAGGCTATCATACATGTGTAGTTTTGAGTATATTTGCGCACCCTTCATTTGATACCATCATGAAAAATTCAAAATGGCTGCCATGGGGTGTGACCGAAAAGTTGCGTTAATTTTTTGGGTTATACTCGTGAAAGTTTTCAAATTTAATTTATTTCACATGAAATAATTATTTTGTAATTTATTCTATATTTTCCTAGGCAAATAGCATTATTGACAAATTCAGGAAATCCAATATCTCGATTGCCCCCAAAAATCTAGTTTTAGGATTGATGTCACTGTGACGTAATCACAGCGGTAAATATATTATTTCAACAATTATAATTAGCAACTGAATGTCACAGGCGTGAATATGTGGAAGATTGACGACGGCTGAATATTGAATGTCGGATCTGACGCTTGCTATGGTAACAGAAGTACACCGAATGCATGTTCTTCATGAGGACTTACCTCCATATCCCGTGCAGCAGGCGAAGATGACCCATCCCAGACCAGCCCCCCAAGCTGTTCTGTGCAGTGCATAGTAGACAGCACGGACTCCGACCGATAGGGGTTCACCGTTGGAGTCCCCATACAGACCATACAGAGTGGCCAGACAACAGACGGCAGCGGCGCACCAACCTAGTATTACTGTGGACTGTCAATTGAATTGAAGTGGGTGAATATCCCATGTGGAAATGTACATATCGTGCTTGTCGAACACATATATATTTCGCAGCAATACTCGTCTGTAATGTATATAGGATATTTATATCAGCGATAGTCGCATAATTACCACCATTTTAGCTAGTCTAAATCTTTCCTTCGCTATGTTCTCGTCGGGATATCTGTAACAACTGCTACAACCAAAGCGTCCCAGACTGCGAGACCGTAGTATCACTGGAGCGTGAACACAATGCAGTGTCAAGATATCGTGACCTCGACGTTATCGGACATACCGAATTTTGATTTTACAGTCCGTTAGAGCATGTGACTCATTTCAACCTTGGACAGATAAAGCGTTTCTGGCGAATTCGGTTGCTTATGATAATATGTGGATTGTAGAAAGATTACCTGTTACCCGTATATGATGGGTTACATTGGGTGGGCGACATTCTTGCTACCATATACAAATGCTCTGCTTTGACACGACATTGGCCGATGTCCACAATGAAACGGACCGTTTCTCTCGTTGTCTTTACGACAAAAGAGATGATTATAATTTCGACATCGTAAACTATCCTTTTCTGGATAGTAATATTCCAGTGGGACCTGTACAGTGGGTATACACGTTACGCCTAGTAGCATTGACTGGATCCGGTGTGAGATGTGAAGTCTTCAATCAGCGTCACAAAATATTGCAGAAAGTTATAAATCAGGGCTGTACCACACGCGCCTATATTCTTGGCTAGAGGCCGTATGAACATGTATTTCAATATCCGCATGGTGTTCACATGAACAGTCACAATCAAAGTGAGACTGATTGTCTAGAAAACGACTTTACAACGAAATCATATGAATTGAGAATACTCATCAACGATACGGATTTGATATTTTGGGAACATCAAGATTCATGCCAGCATCATTGAAAACTGTTGACGGCTTTACTATGATTGTTTTGGGGTTTTTTGGAATTATTATCATTATTCATTATTGCTGGTTTTTGTTTCGCACCTTAATTCAAGCCATAATTACAAGGTTACTCACAATATGCAAATTGACCTTGCATTTCGTCTTATATAGGATGTAACCCACGAGCAGTCCCACCAAGTAGGGTCCTATTCGACACCACGGTTTGGTGTAATACTTCTCCATGTAGTCAGGCCTATTCAAATACAGCATAGACACAATTATTTAGGATGTTCAAGGCAGTTTTCACAAAATACACGCATCTTATTAAACGTTATATTCTGAGTGCATTGTACAAAGAACTCCCGATATATCCCAATGGATACTCGGATATGATAGATCTGTATAGCCAAGCAATCTAGCTATCATTGTAGCTTGCATTTCCACACATTAGATGACGTGAAAACAAGATAAAGACAAATGCCTTGCATAGGCGGATGGAGCCGAATTACAACGTACATGCATGAATCGCCGAGCTGTGGTGATATACTAACCTCGCGAAATGCAAATGAGCACTGAGTGTTGTGAAGCCCAGACGTAAAACTTGAAAAAAAAACTAATTCTGAGGCACGCATTTACATTCATGATTCTCTCCATCACATTCAGATTGAAGTTCTTCTTTCAATTGATGATATATTCAAGTAGGATATACTTTCAACAAAATAACCTGACCTCAGGTTTCAAATGCCGACTTCTTTTTAATATCTCAGCAAGCAGAACTTAGACACCTCTAGTTTCTCTAGTTACGAGTATTATTTTTCACCAACGATATAGTCGTACCTTTCGATATAGTCTCAAACGGCAATTAATGGGTCCCAAGTGTATCAGTAATATTGAGCCGTTCGGGAAAATGAGTACACACATGTACATATGTTATCCAAATCTGCTACTTGAAAATTCGACAGTTGTCGTTGGTCGATGTTGGATATATTTGTACAAGGAGCAACTTTCTAGAAGAATATCAGACATACACTCACCTGTCGACCGTGTATGCCGATTTTCATTCTAGAATATCAGACATACACTCACCTGTCGACCGTGTATGCCGATTTTCATGTCGGTCGTTTCAGCGATTCATCCGGAATTTTTTTTGGGGAGGAAATACAAGTCAAAACAATATGGCTGACAAACCGATCGATCAATAGCAATATTGAACACTATACAATTATTGCATGTGATAGAGTGGGACATCACGATTTGTCCCACTCTATAACATGCAATAGTTGTTTTATTATACCGATTGTTTTATTTTTAGTACGTAAAGTTCTGTATCGGTCATACTTTTGCAACCTCCAAACAGGGCTATCTTCCATTCTGCCAGTCGATCGACTGGCAGAAGGGGAGATAACCCTGTTTTGAGGTTGATAATTTTGAAACGCTCCCGTTTGCCAGCGACGTCCATAGTCGAAACAGTTCCAATGCGTGTACCGCAATGACAGACGACCTGAATCGGCCTGTCACCATGGGTACGCTGGCCCTGAGAAACAAATGTGAGGCTACTCCTGGCTGGACCAGCAGATGTTGCCGTGGAACGAATGTCCTGTTCAACGCTCTGCCGTGGTACATGACATTTATTCAACGGCACTGCATCATCACTGAACATCACGATTTGTAGAATGACATGAGGCATACATAAATCTTGCTAATCTACATATCATATGGCATTTTGTGAACTTCCGTTCATTTGGGCAATTCTCACCCAACACGCTCTTTTGGGGGCCTGATCAGGGAAATTGGTGCCATTCACGACTTCGGGATGTGTTCGATCTTCATCTCCACAAAGAATAACATACATACAGCCGTTTTCGCCATCAAAATCTGTCACCTTAAAATCAGACAATTTCCATTGGTCGATTGGGGCATACACGTTTATGCAACAAGATCAAACGAAAAATTGTGATAGGCCTTGAATCATCAACCAACTCACGCGTCGATCGGTTCAGCGGTTCCGGAAGTAAGAGAGGATCGTTTTCGCATAAATTCCAGATGGACGCTGGAGATTTTGACCAATCGGTTTCCTTAGGGAATATGTATTACGTCTCATTCGACCTAATCACAATATAAATTACAAGCGTCTAGTCCGTCAATCATAATTCAGCCGTCGTCCATTAAAGAATATCCGCGTCCATAATCCAAAGACCTATTCCATATAACAGTTTTAGCACCAAATTCAAAAGGACAATCATAGTGTACATAAACATAGGCTAGTTTCCTGCAAGAGAGCAGCGGTCAAGAGTTTTCAATGATGCCGACAAGACATCATGATGTTCCAAAAATATAAAATCCGTATCGCTGATCAGTATTCTTAATCCATAATAATCGCTGTACAAGGAGCAGTTCCAGCTCTATGGAGGCAGTGGTGTGGACCAAGCAATGGTAACAAACTCTGAAGCAATGATAAATAAAGATAATATCAATTTCGAGAAGTTTCCAGACAATGACTTTGAACCATAATAAAAAAAGCAGAACATTTACCCCAGATTGGACATGTCGTAACTCGAAGTAATAATGCCCGTGGAAATAAAATTTGCCAGGAAAAACATACCAAGCACAGTTAGCCCAGCGATCCGGGAACTAAAGGTAAAAACAAAAAGTAAGCGTCAAATTCAATACCATATTGCAACAAAGTCCAAACATGCATCAAAAATGTATATATATATATATATATATGAACACAAATCTAGTTTCTTGCAGGATACATTTCGCCATCCCCCAGGGTGTGATATATATCACTGATTTGGAGAAACTCCGATTGAAGTCACATTTAGTGATTTTGATATTCTCAAGTTCGTTTTCCCCGAGCACCATTTATATAACAACTCACTTCCATCAAACTAGACTCACTCAACTAACGTTGAAATTTCGCTTTGCTATCTACTTTTATATCGACCATTGGTCAACGGTACCACTGATATGTCTTTCATTTGATTTATATAGCATTACTAGCGCCTAATCATTGAGAATCCTCAGACCGTGTTCCTGCTTTCATTGTGATCGGTACTTTCTTGTGACGGATGGCAGCTATATTGTATTTTCAAAACTTTATCGGTATCCCCTACACGACTCACTAAAACTTTTGATATGTCACAAAGGAATATTTTTGGATTTGAGGCATTTGGGAAACATTCTGTTTCAAGTATTATGAACCTTAATACGACTACCCCGATAGATATTCCTGACACATCATAGTACTTACTAGAAGAGTGGGATGAGAATCAACGGACTGATAACATAAAACTGCATGTCGTTGGCCAGATACCATGTCCATCCCATGCACTGAAAGCAAAATAGTTCATGTCAACAATTTACAGATACCGGGTACATGCATATTGTATATCCTACCGCCTCAATTCAAATTTTCAGTTCAGTTTGATCATTGTAATTTCGTCTTTGGAATGTTCGTTCTAGTATTGGTTTGCGTGCAAGATTAGTTGTCAGTAGAAGGATCCGATTATGAAGAATTTGATCATGCATTCCTGGAGTCAGACAAGACTGTTCGGGTTCACTCTACCCGAAAAATAGCGTTTGTTATCGGGTTAATGTATAGTATGTGTGTCTGACCGGACATTCGGTATTCAGACGTCGTCCACAAAACCATTTCCTCGTCAAAAATCGAAAGACTTTCCACAGTAGACAATTATCACTAATTCTAAACAGGCATAAAAAGAATATTTATAAACAAACGTGTTTCTTTCATGGGAGAGAGCATCTTCACCAGACAAGTCAACTGCATCGCAAAGCTCTCTACGCTGCCTTGACATTCTTGGCTGGTGGCAGAGGAATACTGCTCTGCGCCACCTAGTGGAAGTTTTAAGGATGAGCGAATTTTTGCTTCTCCTTCAATTTCAAGTCGACCACACACGTAAGGCGATTCGTTATCGTTCAACCTTGCAGCGCGTCCCAAAGTCTGATTCAATCAATCAGAAACACCGAAAGTGGCTTCTCCAGTTATGTTTTGTTTTGTTTTTTCGGCAGAATTGCCCCGTACAGTCGACACAGCTCGTTGTTAGTGGGAGCCGCCATCTTGGGAACCAGCTGCTAGGCAACCCGCATTCTGATTGGATGCAGCAAGCCGTCTCTGCAGTGAGCATTCACGTTCCAACTTTACTAGGAAAGTATGCCAAGGCGATGTACAGAGCATCGTGATGTACGTCGACTTGGCTAGAGAAGATGGCAAGAGAGAAGAGGTCATCAGTTTTCAATGACCGCAGCAAATATTGTTCTATTCACATAATCCTTATCACTGACAAGTATTATTCACTCAAGGTGGATTTTCAAGTCGTTTCCTAGAAGTGCATACATGTAATATGTCTCATTCACTCTCTGATTGCGTCTGTTCATTTTAACACTGTGAAGATGTATACCACCTAGCATTCAAACAGCCGCCAACCCCGAGGTGAAGCGGACACAAGTTACGAAACGTATTGCCAGAGATCTTGTTCCGTTGAGAGGATGTGAACGTATACGAACCAAGGTTTCGTAACGATACTCTTATTGACTAATATGAATATTGCCAGTAGAATAACAGAACAATTAATGTCGGCCAGGGACTAGTACGATATATATGTACCTGTGTACTGCACAGTAAATTTGCTTTAAACCTTATAATTCCTGC
>JAVTVY010029876.1:0-12808 GCA_036873755.1 Hanleya hanleyi
GGAAAATTAATTTCCTCCACATGATGACTGTACATGGATAGTGCCACATGTTCAGCTAATCATAACGTAGTTAGGTATATCGTCGCTATATGCCAGAGAGAGAGAATTAGGGTTTAATGTCGCGTTCAGCAATATTTCAGCTATATATGGCCGAAATAGTGCTGAACGCGACTTTAAGCGCTAACTCAGTCTCTCCTTGTTTCTACTTGCCTTGCTTATAAAAATAGACATGCTGAGTGCGAAAATTATTAATTATGGATACTCAAAATCAAATGCTTGTAAATATGAAGAAAGGAGACTGGAGTAGAGGCAGGAGGCCACAGCCATATGTACTCTGCCTGGGAACGAGTAATGCAGTATCACAATATATCCTCATCGTCGACGGCGATGCGATACCTTGTGGGAACGACATAACTGTTACTGTTGATAGGCTTTTCAAGCTGCATTACATATTCAATCTGGAATATGCTGATCAACTAACCTCATTCTTTTTATTCCTGGAGAATATTTATGGCATCTCTGAGAAAGAGAGAATGCCAATCAGAGTAAGAGAGATGATGACCAAAATCTGTGTTGTCTCTGGTCAAAGCTCTGGGGGTCAGTGAATTCTGATAGTCCCCTGAAGGGCTAATGGGAGACTATAGTTTTGGGGTCTGTCCACCCAACTTCTGAACAATTGAATGGATTCTTTCATGTGGTATCATATAGGATTGTTTTTGACGCCGATTCGCTTACAGGTGGCGCCACCTGGGAGCAAAATTGAATTTGGTTTCCATAGAATAAGTTTTGAAAACCTGAATGCGTTATGTGGTTACCTTTCCTCGATGTCTCCCTTGGGATTGTTTTTCATGTCAATCCATCTGTAGGTGATGCCACCCGTGTATCCGGGTCAATTTCCCAAGGGACTCGAAAACCGTTTGTACAGCTGATGACTAGAATGATAAGTGATAGTAAGGCCACTGTTAATTGTTACGTCCCCAAGTGGGTGAGCGGCATGAGTTTTGTACCATGTCTGTTGCCACGAGGGGAAGATTAATTTCCTCGACATGATGACTGTACATGGATAGTCCCACATGTCCAGCTAATCATAACGTAGTTAGGTATATCGTCGCTATATGTCGGAGAGAGCAAATTAGGGTTTAATGTCGCGTTCAGCAATATTTCAGCTATATATGGCCGAAATAGTGCTGAACGCGACTTTAAACGCTAACTCACTTTCTCCTTGTTTCTACTTGCCTTGCTTATAAAAATAGACATGCCGAGTGCGGAAATTATTAATTATGGATCCTCCAAATCAAATGCTTGTAAATATGAAGAAAGGAGACTAGAGTAGAGGCAGGAGGCCACAGCCATATGTACTCTGCCTGGGAACGAGTAATGCAGTATCACAATGTATCCTCATCGTCGACGGCGATGCGATACCTTGTGGGAACGACATAACTGTTACTGTTGATAGGCTTTTCAAGCTGCATTACATATTCAATCTGGAATATGCGGATCAACTAACCTCATTCTTTTTATTCCTCAAGAATATTTATGGCATCTCTGAGAAAGAGAGAATGCCAATCAGAGTAAGAGAGATGATCACCAAAATCTGTGTTGTCTGGTCAAAGCTCTGGGGGTCAGTGAATTCTGATAGTCCCCTGAAGGGCTAATGGGAGACTATAGTGTTAAGGTCCGTCCGCCCGCCCAACTTCTGGAAAACTGAACGGATTCTTTCAAATTTGGTATGTGGTATGGGATTGTTTTTCATGCCGATCTGCTTACAGGTAGCGCCACCTTGGAGCAAAATTGAAATTTGGTTTCCGTAGAGTAACTTTTGAAAACCTGAATGAATTCTATGTGGTTACCTTGCCTCGAAATGTCGCTTGAGATTGTTTTTCATGTCCATACACCTGTAGGTGATGCCATCTGGTTGAATTTTTCAAGGGGTTCTAAAACAGTTTGTACAGCTGATGTTACATTTTAAATGAAGTTATTAACATTTTGAATTGAGTTATTAAGTGACGAAGAAAGTAGAACATGACCAGAATGATAAGTGATAGGCTGCTGTTAATTGTTTGTTTCTCATTGCCTTGCTTATAAAAATAGACCTGCGGAGTGCGAAAATTATTAATTATGGATGCTCCAAACCAAATACTTGTACATATGAAGAAAAGGAGATATTTTGAAAATGTATCTCGTATGAATTTTATTTATTTGCCCCGAATATATAAATATGAGGGGGTCATGAGAAACTAACAAACTAACGGTGACCTTAATAAATTTTATTCTGATAATGTATTCATGAACAGTTCCAATATTGTTACATTAAAAAATGCAGTAAAGCGTACTCTTGCCTAATTCTTTATTTTTGTTTGTTTTAAAAATGGAGGGATGCTTATTTTAAAATGTAACTTTGGTACTTCTGCAAGTTTGTCATATCTAAGATAATCTTTATAAATTTATACCCTGCTTCTTGGTTCTTTGCATCACCACAATTATGTCTCGCAGATCTGAAGGGGTGATACTTGCACAACTATGACAGTTACATTTCAAGATTCTCTTTCTCTCGAGGGCAAACGTAAACATTTCCACCGGTTTCATGTAATATTTGTAACTTGCTGAAATGCATAAATGAAATTTGTACTTCGACATGAACAAAACTTATTGGAAATAGGAATAGAAAGGAAAACGAACATTTGTTGGATAAGGAAATTTCCTCCTATTGATTGATGACGCTGTACAATGGGTATATCTTCTGTCCTCTCGACCAGCTGCACATAACCAACCAAATTCAATATTGAATTACACTGGAATATATGAAAACCAGCAATTTGTGTGTGGGGGAGTTGCAATCCAATATTGGAAGGACTACTGCTTTGCTGTTGCAAAGTTTACCACGCAAACTGTTTTTTGATTAAATGCCTTAATATTGGCCTATACATGGTGCAGTTGAAATAAAAAAATATAATATTCTAAAAATATTTGCTTTAATGTATCAAGAGAAAATATATGTACACATAATGTGAAAATTATAGCTTGATTGCATTAAGATTGTAGGTGTTGCATGAAATTGATGCAGTATGTGCTATTTTGTGAAAAAAGTATGTAAATGGAGTCGTTCGAACATGGACCCCTTGGACTATTGGTATAAGGGATACCTCATTTCTAAATGTGTTAGAATGACTCGATTTAGACCCTTTTTTCATTAAATATAGCATGCTGTGGATTTCAATTTGATGTAATAACTATAATCATAACACAATTGAGCTAGAACTTTAACATTTTGCGTACATTTTTTTTCTCTTGCCATTACATTAAAACACAATTATTTTCAGAAAATTATATATTTTTGGGATATTTCACTCGCACCATGTATACAGGCCAGTGTTGAATGCCAACACTTGCGAAGTGCTGAAAGTCAACATCTATCAAGTGTTAAATATTGACCTAAATCCAACACTTGAAAGAGTTACCATTCAACACTTATAAAGGTTAAAAAAGGAGATACAACATTATCATAGTGTTAAATATGGACACAAATGCAACACTTGAAAGGGTTACCATTCAACACTTATAAAGGTTAAAAAAGGAGATACAACATTATCATAGTGTTAAGTATGGACACAAATGCAACACTTGAAAGAGTTACCTTTCAACACTTATAAAGGTTAAAAAAGGAGATACAACATTATCATAATGTTAAATATGAACACAAATGCAACACTTGAAAGAGTTACCATTCAACACTTATAAAGGTTAAAAAGGAGATACAACATTATCATAGTGTTAAATATGGACACAAATGCAACACTTGAAAGAGTTACAATTCAACACTTATAAAGGTTAGAAACGAGATAACACTGTTAAAGTGTTGAAATCTTAACACTTTACAAGTGTTGAAAACAGCAACACTTTCGAAAGTATTAGATTAACATTTACAAATGTTTTCCCTCCTCCACACTTATCAAAGTGTTGTATACAACATTATAAATGTTGTATACAACACTTTAGTTTTAAGAGTGTAGTGTACACAGCTGTAGTAAATGAAAACAACTCGCAGATTGAGGAAAGTGTCGGTCAATTTTGACGTACTTCGTGATAAATTCGTTGTTTTATTTGATTAAAGAAGCTAATACAAAGGATCAATCAATTGTGTAATCAAAACGCCGTAGAGCCGATTACAGATAATGCTCATTAATAATTAGGACTATTTTGTTATTCGACATTCTATCGGAAAATAACAGCTTGGCATGTTTTAAATCTAGTACAATGTAGATTTCTTTGGAAAGTTCCAAGAATGGATAACGGATAACTTTGGTATCTGCATGTTTTCATTGTTTTCATTTCGTTTCAAAATCATTCATGAGTTAGGGCCAATATGCAATGAAAACTATACCCGCGCATTCTTCATTATATTGCCATTTCTTCTTTGCGGAAAATGTCAAAGAAATAACTATGAATCGCCTCAAAACATTTTCTTTGTGGCATATTTATCTGATTAATGCACATCTTTGATGTATGCATGAATACGACAAGACGCATTGACCGTTGCAATATAGTGAGCCTAATTTAATCAACTGTATAGTATAGAAAAGACAGGAAGGGCCTTCTATAATCTTTGTCATAGATCTCTTTATAATGTAATTTGCCCTTCAAAGATGGCTGTTAAACCAGTTTCCGTTGTGTGGAGATAAACGAATTAATGACAAGATTTTCAAGTCTCTTTAGATGATAGAACAGCTTTCTGCCTCAGGTAAGTTGAAGTGATATATTAAGCTTAAATACATCAAAAGCAATACATTTGTTGTTCCAGAGTGTAGGAAGCGATTAATGCGTTGGAAATTGTTCAGATTTACTTTTAATTATGGCATTCAAAGGTACCAACAAGATACACAGAATGGGATTGCCACATCAAACGAATGTCCCATTAGCGCCTTCTAGTATTTGTTGTACTGTCGACGGCATATCGTTGTACTTTGCACCAACCGCAAGTTATGAAATTTAATACAAACATAACAAGGTAACACAATATGAGATACGTCTGGCGAAACAGCCTATATCCCATGGGGGAAAATAGCGGAAACACAATTAGCTTAATTAGTCATATTAGTAGATCTTTGAACTTCAGTTTTAAATCAACCCTGTATTTTTGGAATGCAATGAAGCAAGTTAATAATTATTATGCACTTAAGCCAATCAACTCTTCTGACATTCATTTGTGAGATATGCTAGCGGTGGAAAATTGACGTCTGACGACCAAAAGCAGGAACGGTTCAACAGAGACACTTTCACACAATGACAGTAACATTGTCCTGGCAGACTTTATTATACAGGGCAGATATGACAGACCGAAGCAGAAAAAAGGTTCGAAAACGTTCGGGTGGAATGGCATTATTGAGGTATTACAGAAGTGAACACCAATTCTTCAAGCACATTATGGGCTAAACTTGTGATTCTCTGTCGCTTTTCCTTTCAGCTGGTTGAGGTCAATAAGTTATCATTCCAATAAATAAATTTCCCACCAAGAAAATCGACCGTAAAATGACATGTACAGAGGGCGGACCACGGGGATTAGCAATCCACCAGGCAGAATCCGACCATATACAAATAATAAACTGGAGAAATAGTAACAGATGGGAAAATTTGACGACATCTGGTGACAAAAAAACACAAACATATGGCTTCACACCGAAGCCTAACACGGCACCTCACATTCAGACTAGAATACGGAGGATTCAAAGACGTAGTTTTGGTATCTCAGCCGCGCTTGTATTGCAGCTCTCAAAGCGGAAGGTAATAATTGACAGTTCGGCCTGCGAGCACCGCTTAGTCGGAATTAGACACGCTACCTCGGGAGCTGTGATGACAGATCAGATCAAATAAGTAATTCGTCTGATGGTATGGATGAGCATCCATAGCGTCCATGGGAGTACACGCCTCAACATGGTAAATGGAGAACAACCCGGAAAAAACTAGCTTGTATGCCCGTCGTGCGTTATATTTCTTCACCGAATCGGCTGATGTACACTCAGATTGCGTTGCGAAATCACAGGAGATTTGAAAGGAAACTTATAGATATATTTCATGAAAGATGTATTTCATGAACAAAACCCACTATTACATAACTTGTTCGAATTCCATAATATTCCAGATATAAATATCCACGAGAAATGAAGTAATAGCCCTACAAAGTCATCTGATAGGTACATGTAGTGATGATCTATCAGACAGTTAGATAAAAAAAAATATAATAAAGTAGAATGCAAATTTTTATTCGGCACACACATCATTTTCCACCATAGTAAGGGACCTTCTTGAAATTTAGGCATACTAGGAACTGGCATAAGGCATTCAAAATGGTGTGATATGGTGCGCCGAGTTGGAACTCTCAGGAACTCCCTAGCATCAATTTTCGAACTCACCAAAGAGAGGATGGAATATGGCTTGCAACACATGATGCATGATACAACATATATCACGAATCGTTAGATTTTTGGTATGTGCTTTAGAGTAGGTTAACCAGAAGACTATACTGTGAAGTCATGTGGCACTGTCAGTATGTCGGCACCTCCTCCCATTTCCCTTATATGCGTTGTTATTTTTACCTGTATTTGGCGAGATTCTGCTGGTGGACGTTTCGTCCCCGAGGACGGCCCCCTGTACAGACGTTTTGGTCGTTGATATATGTTGGCATTGTGCGAAGTTGATACTGGGTCGACATCGGGCCGTACAGTCTTTTGTGTTAAATGCCGTCATTTTCATCTGACGACGATACAGCCCACCAATCCTCAGTGCACGAGTTGTCACAGCTCACCAATTACCAATATACGAGTTGTCAGAGCATTTCCATCATAGCTCTCTAGATTTGTATCTAATACCGCTTATGCCGGTGCTAGGAGCCATGTGGCCATGTCATCCAATTTGCCACATGAACAGGTACAATAAAAGCGTACCTGAGATACGACACATATCACGAATCGTTAGATTCTTGGTATGTGCTTTAGAATAGGTTAACTAGAAGACTATACTGTGAAGTCATGTGTCGGCACCTCTTCCCACTTCTCTTATATGTGTTGTTATTGCCATACAATAGCACAGAGAGTATGGAACTCCTATTCATGCTGATCAGAACACTATACTGGGCATAGTGTATCCCATTTGGATAACCGGTATAATATGCCATTCATTTCAAGGAACTCATGCCCATATTTCAAGACGCTCCCTAAACACAGTCGCCAAACTACAAACACAATGGTTTGTACAGAGCGCAAAACCCGGGGAAGAAACCTCTACCAGCAGAATCACACCATACAGATAATAACTGAACGTAATAATTGAATTTTAAATTAAAATTCAACTTTCCATACATCGAATTAATAATGATCCCTGATAGAGAGTAATTATCTGTCTTAGGCCTTATTATACTGACCACAGTCAATACGCTTGAAAGTACATGTATGGGCCTATGTCACCCTTCATCGGAGGCACAATATATCCATGCGTATGGTTAATCGTGGAGATCCGTTGTTGGACGTTGGTAAGTGAAAAGAGAGGTTTAGTTACACGTTTAACGTCAACGCGTACGCATGGCGTCATCGTTTCCTGCGCACTTGGCACGGTGCCATAAGTCGGGACCGGCACAGGCTGACGTTTTGAACGTCATGGTGCCACTCTACACGTACGTGAGCCTATATTACGATGATTTTCTAAATTGTTGAGATGGTAGGCATTTTCACATTGGATATGACAAATTGGGGTGTTTCTCTTTTATTTTCATCAAAAATCTTGTTTCAAGAAATCCTTACTCAACAGTTGAAAAATTTTGGAACTTGCCCCGACCTGTGTAAAAATTCGTTTTGGTTTCTTTGAATAATATTTACCAGAAATACAATACAAATGTTATGTTCGATATCTTCAACAGAGAACATTCCATGTCGTAATAGCCCAAAAATAATTTTAAGAAGGTGAATTTTTGGGATATTTGTCCATGATGTGGACTATAGACCTCAAATAGCAAAGGACTTAAAACATTTCGTCTATAGAATTGTAAACTTCCTCTTTTTCCAACGTTCAACCTATGGAATTTCATTAACTAAAACTGAACTGAGCCATTTGCGGCCTACCCAATATTGACACCCTCCCCCTCCCCCCCTCCCAATAGTTTTCTTACTCCTTGGGCTAGGGGGGCTGAAACTTCCCGCAATATATATATATATAAGCCCCGTGGGGCTCCCGGAGTTGACCTGAAGTGTCGTTGTGCACACCCCAGGTCATGGTACTAGGAAGCTCCTCAAGACAATTTATCGTAAGAGGCGACTAACTGGGGCATGCGTGGGGTTCCGTGTGTGAAAGGAATAGGAACCAAATGTCGTGATATGAGTGAAATATTGTTGAAAGCGACTTTAAATCATATTCACTAACTCACTCACAATATATACAGGAAATGTAAAAAAACGTTGTCACATTGACGTCATGGTCTAAATCAGGTTAGGGTCAAATATTACAGTTCGGCATATCATATATTTATTTCGTCAAAACTCTATTTATCTCGTTATTCTCTGTCACAATAATTAGAGAAAATATCGAATAAAAAACATCGGAAAATCGGTACAAAATAATAGGCGATAACGGTCCAAAATGATGACATCATGGCAGCCATCTGGGATTTCTTTACATTTTCTTTTAGAGCTTGTCCAAAATATATAGTATAGAAAGTTTCATCCCTCTAAAGGGGTAACGAAAATAAGTGGGGCTGGGCAGAAATCACCCACCCCCAGGCTTGGACATACCCCAAAATCGCCCAGGGCTTTGTCGTTTCGGAGCTATTGTAGGCCTAGAAAGGTTGGCTGCATCTCCCTCCTCCCCCTCTTCCTCTCCCAACCTGCTACGGTTAAACGGTGCTTTCCCCTCGCGATTTTTTAGATGCTTTCAATTCAGTTTTGTATGTACGTTTATCGGATTGGCTTTCTTTCCGTTTATCGGTTGATTTGTGTTTCGTTTCGTTTCGTTTCGTTTGGGTAAAAGTTAAAATATTAGACCCATTTCGATTATCGGGTCGTTAAATGGTTCGGTTACAGGTTCGTTAAACGATCTGATTTCTGTTTCGGTTATTGATAAGTTTTCCATTTCGGTTATTGTTTCGCTAATTATTTCGATTATCGTTCAGCTTCGTTTCGGTTATATCAGGCCAGATTGGTGCGGTTTCATTTTCGTTTAGTTGGCGTTTAAAATAACCGCAAACTCCGGAACACGATGCACCGTTTAACGGAATTATTTCTGTAATTGGGACAGGGCAAGTTATGTGGTGTATCACGGACGGTGTGGGGTACAGATTTTCCCTCCTTCCTGCTGAATATTTTGGTTATCACTGTTACAGAGGAAAAACTTGTTTTTTCATCCCTAAATTAGAAAGGGATTATTATTTGGCGGAAGAATTGTCTTGAGTTATCTCTTCATTTAAACAGAAGCTGCTGATTATGGCACAAGAATTGTTGGCTTTCAGAAATGATTCAGTTCTGCATTATTGAGAGAAGAAGAAAAGGCTGTATGTTCACTGACCGGTGACTTCATCTAATCAGCTGGTATAATTTCACTTTGCCCCATCTATAAACATGGGAGAGTATTTTGAACTGGTGATAACTGACAACATTTTATATATGTATTGTACTTTCCCAGAATTCAAGCAGAATGATATGTACTTTCTTTGAATAGCGGAAAAACATAGTACATATACATAAAAGCATGCCAGTTATCAGTTCAAAATAATCTTCTGTGCTAAAAGATAGGGAAAGTGAAATTATACAACCCAGTAGCTGATAAGCTGAAGTCACGGGTCAGTGAACAGATAGGTTTTTATTTGATTTGTACTCTCAGTAATATGCAACTGAGCCATAGGCTAAATATACGTGTCAAAAATATGGTGCAAATCAAACACATGTAAGCATGATAAGTTGAAAATGAAATTGGTATTTTCGTGTCTATAATGTAACTTGTTTTATAATAATGTGGCAAATGGCACTCTGTTAGGCTGCAAAAATTAGAATATATATACTGCACTTAAAAATCCGAACAGCATCACGAGTATAGAACTACTTGGATTACTTAGACCAACAGGGCGGAGACGCGTAACTAAACATATTTTCCCTTGCGACGTCAACACGTAACGCGTAGCTGAATCTTACACGTTCCCGTTGCCGTTCAACGTGTAACTAAACAAATTGAGTATTGTCTTCAGACAGAACTAATACTTTCATTGATTTTTCAATTTTGTTATCTCTGTAAGCATGTATTGTACGGTTACTTATCTTAATGCTATTGTCACGGTTTTGGTGTTCTGTCTCTTCGATAAGCAGATTTTGCTCTTAAATTCATCATTGCGTTATTTTCTTCATCTTTCCCAGGGAAAATAATTGCATTTTGTGTAGACATTCTTTCTCGTTGACATCGCCTCGATAAAGTGAGATTTATTACGAAGCTTACAAGGCACACTCACGCATATTCACACATTATTCTTTGTCTTCTGTTTCTGTATTTGCGTAGCTAGTATTCTGTTTCCAAAGCCCCCTATTCTGGTAATTGTACATGTATGTGGAAATATTACAATTGTAGGGTATATCCCTCCGTGTTACAGAAGTATCGAGAAACGCTATTATAATATAGTTGTATGACTGGTGATAACATTTTATTATGTGTCATAAATAACACTCCATGTGTAAAAATGTCAACCAAAGCAAAATAAGATGAACACAATAACGCCATGGCTCCAAAGCAGCCAGAATATCTTAATATACGTGTGGATTTATATGATTTATGATAAGATTGTCGCTCTTTGTTTCTAAGCATTGTGCGTTATCGCTTACAATCCACAAATGCGAGATTCAGGGGCAGCAACTCGAGTTACTTGTGCAAAGTTTCTCTTCGATCGACCGGTACGCACGCTGGGTGAACTTTTATGCTGTACAACCATACCATGGCCGTTGCTATATTGTAGTTATCTTACATGCGCCATTATGTTACTAAATATTATTTCACCAATGCAAGTGTTTCGGGCGAAGCGGAAATTACCAATTATTAATATAGTATTATGACGCGGGATTGGTGGCTAAGAGATACGTCGTTTGACTTAATTACTTTTTGGCAGTTGTTACTACTGGAAAAAATCGTTTCCGATTAGAAGCAGCATCAATTTTCTCTCTTTTTTCGTATTTTTTTCTTTTGGTGCAAATTTAGTTCTTCGGAAATTACATCTCTATTCTCTGAATCATGTCTTCTTGAAAAAATGTTTGCGTCTTCTCGCGTTAGCTAATGGATAACTCGCCTCTTTAATTCCAGTTCAAATGACGGTCTCTGAACAGCAAACATGTACAGTTTATGCTTCGTTGAGTACCAATTGATCCATTTTGAGTTATTATCAAGCATTCGATTACAGCAATTAGAGCTGGATGCTCAAAAGAATACATGGAATTCATCATCATCTTTAGTTGATACATGTACGTGTTGTGATTTGGGCGCTTACAGGTTCGCACGAAAAGCCCTCCATCACAGACAACGTACATGAATGTCCAGAAAAAAGTGGATACACCTTCCAAGAACAATCGGTAACTATTGAAAGTAATGTGACATGGCTTTGGTCCTGATGTCACTACACCTGCCGAAATACGTAACGAATTGCGTTGTTCTATCCAATTTTTAGCGACTTTTGCATTCCATTCCGATTCGCTCAATTCGGTTAGCTTTTAATGGTCATCGTTCTCCGTTCTGTTCATCGTTCTTCGTTTCGTTTGCCGACTTCGGTCTTCGTTTACTAGGCTTATTTCAGCGGTCTTCATTCGACCAGACGCTTGTAATTCAACAGTCTTCGGTCTTTGTTCAACGGTCTTCGTTTCAGAATTTACGAGTACCGGTGTGACGGAAACGGTGGCCCGATGCATCCAGTGTCCGGGGGACACTCGCGTCTAGACGTAAGTGTCCCAAGACACTAAGATCTGGATTTAATTGTCCGTCGGGCATTCAGGTCTGGATTTGCAGGTCCTGGGACACCGGCTTACAGGAGACGAAAGTCCTAACCTGGAGCCCAGTGTCCGCCTCGATTACTACTTCCGATTTTCCATCCAGTTTACACGTGACCATGTTTACCAGAGAGTAGTATAGAAAGGGGAGTTACGGCGTTATTGACCTACTTCCGACAGGTGGCGCCAATAGATCATTTCCGTCTGACCTTTGTGAAATCACTTCCGGTTCCGGTCATGTGACATAAAGTGACCTTTAACCCTGCGCATGATTTCCGCTATTGTGCGCATTTCCACTATTGTGGACTTCCGATCACGTGACCGAAACCGATAGTGACCTCACAAAGGTCAGCCGGAAGTGACGTGTTGACGTCACCGGTTGTAAGTAGGTCAATAACGCGCTAAGCCCCCCCCCCCCCTCTCTCTGTCTCTCCCTCCTACCCAGGAGGTGGGTGAGGACGAAAATGAAATGAAAAAAAAACAAGATAATTTTAACAGAAAATCTTGAAATTTATGCTAAGAAATAGCCAGGTAAGACTGCATCACACCTAAGGGCTTTTCCTCGTGATTTTTTGGCCTCTTTGCTTGTCCGGTGGGAGCGTGTTCACTACAATGAAGAATACAACATATTGGCGAGCATACGTTACAACATAAAAAGGAGAAATAACAAGCTCTTCTGTATCTATGAATGCAAGTCGCGATATGTAATTGTTCTATAAAGGTGTGGAAGCTGCCATTCAGTGGGGTAACTAGGCCACTACTTGTATTCTTCTAACGGCATATTCCGTGGGTCTTCCAAAGACGGGGTCAAATTT
>JAVTVY010029877.1:0-12660 GCA_036873755.1 Hanleya hanleyi
CCCACGGTCCAGGAGGGCCTGGATATCCAGCCGGACCCCTCCGTTACGGTTTCGAGTCATACGCCTGATAACATCGAACATTTTCTGGACGAGCCCATAAATGTTCCTAGCGATCTCTTACAGGGCGCCCATCCAGTGAGTGACATCTATCGGCGCCATTGGACCATGATACGGCACTGTTTCTACCGTCATCGCCTTATTCAAGATATCTACAATTTTCGACTGACCGACCTCGCCCGTCTAGGCAGCTACGTGGAAGCCATCTTCAATGACCAAGCAACGTCCTTCAAATTAAATCTGGCGTTTGGTTATGTGCTGCAGCATAAGGAGACAGATCAAGTCCGATACTTTTACCCGAGCAGTAACATCCTGGTATTTGACCAACCGTTTACCATCATTAACCGGGCGTCGCTAGAGACGATGCTGGAGAACCTGGCCAACGTGGATCCCTTGGAATGGGCCCAACAACAACGCCCCAACACCAAGTGGAAAGTGGAGAGGGTAACCAATGTTACGTTCTTCGTGACCAAGCTGACTGACCAACCCATCGGATGAATGTATTCACCCAGGCACTGATAGATTCTCAGAATGCGTAAACAACTATCTGAGGATATGTTGCCTCAACGGTATCCTGGCTTGACCAACGGTGATTAGAATAAACGGTTCAGAGCGAACATGGCCGAAGATGGAACTTTCTGAAATGAAGACTTCTGATTGGACAAGAATACATCTAACGGACAGGAACGAATGTGACAGATGCAAATGGTGGCCTCTGATTGGACAAGTCTTCTTGAATTGTAACACCAAGTGGATAGTGGAGATAATGACCAATGTTGCGTTCTTCGTGGTTAAACTGACCACCACCTCCATCGGATGAAAGTATTCACCCATGCACTGATAGATACTCAGAATGCGCAAACAACTATCTGAGGATATGTTGCCTCAACGGTATCCTGGCCCGCCCGACGATGATTAGGATAAACGGTTCAGATGGCACTTTCTGAAATGGAGACTTCTGATTGGACAAGAATACATCTAACGGACAGGAACGAATATGAAACATGCAAATGGTGGCCTCTGACTGGATAAGAATCTTCTTGAATTGTAAATATACCCAACGCGGCTCCCCCAGCGTGGGTGTGATGTAACATTGGGGAAAATAAAATATATGAAAAAAACTTGTTGTTGTTGTTGTTCTCTCATGTGTCATCCTTGTTGTTGTTGTTGTTGTTCTCTCTCTGGTCTATATCATGGTGTTATGTTAGAGTGTTAAGGTGTAACGACGGGCGTTGACGGGCATCACCGCATTTCGAAGAATTAGTGACAATTCCATGGAATATCAGAGCTTCTGAGCTATTTCACCAGGCGTTGAAGCATTAAGAATGGTGTTGGTGGGCGTTGCTACAAGATGACACCTCACACGGTCCATTTGGACCGCGGATGGTCCATCTCTACACCAAATAACATCCTTCACTGCTTAAAAAGGCCCACTTTCGCTACAACTTGTACTAATGACGTCACCAATGACGTCACAGATGCTATAAATATCCCTGAAATCAGGGTCTATACTCCGAGAGCTACAACTTGATACCCCACACGACGCATTCGCAACGCAGATGGTCCATCTCTACACCAAATACCTTCCTGCACTGCCCCAAAAGGCTCACTTTCGCTAATACTCCTACTGATGACGTCATCGATGACGTCACAGATGCTTCGGACATGCCTCAATTGGGAATGTACACCCCGAGAGCCACAAAATGACACCTCACACGACGCATTCGGACTAAGGATGGTGCATCTCTACACCAAACTCACCCTCACGCACCCACAAAATGTCCACTTTCGCTACTACTCGTACCGATGACGTCATCAATGACGTCACAGATGACGCGCGGACACCCATCAAATCGGAATGTACACCCCGAGAACTACAAGATGACACCTTCCAGGACGCATTCGAACCGTGAATAGCCCATCTCGACCCCAAATACCTTCATGTACTGCCAGAAAATGTCCACTTTCGCTACTACTCGTACCGATGACGTCACCGATGACGTCACAGATGACGCGAACATCCCTCAAATCGGAATGTACACCCTGAGAACTACAAGATGACACCTTCGAGGACGCATTCGAACCGTGAATAGCCCATCTCGATCCCAAATACCTTCATGTACTGCCCGAAAATGTCCACTTTCGCTACTATTCGTACCGATGACGTCACCGATGATGTCACAGATGACGCGGACATCCCTCAAATCGGAATGTACACCCCGAGAACTACAAGATGACACCTTCCAGGACGCATTCGAACCGTGAATAGCCCACCTCGACCCCAAATACCTTCATGTACTGCCCGAAAATGTCCACTTTCGCTACTACTCGTACCGATGACGTCACCGATGACGTCACCGATGACGTCACAGATGACGCGAACATCCCTTAAATCGGAGTGTACACCCCGAGAACTACAAGATGACACCTTTCAGGACGCATTCGAACCGTGATTAGCCCATCTCGACCCCAAATAACTTCCTTCGCTGCCCCCAAATGGCCACTTTACTTACTACAACCAACTGCGCATGCGCAGATTAACGCGACATGCATTCAAAAACACACCATTCTGACTCTACCCCACACAAGCTTCACTTTGACACCTCACACGACCCATTCGAACCGAGATTAGCTCATCTCTAACCCAAACACACCCCTACATAGCACCCAAAATGCCTGTTTTCTATACTACGGCCAGATTGCGCATGCGCAGACTATTGAACACGGACGAACCATTAGTGTAGTCAAGTGCTCCTCCACGAGAGCTTCAAAATAAGACCTCACTCGACCCCATTGGACCATGAGTGGCCCACCTAGACTCCAACATGTCCACCCCGTATGGGCCTATACACCCATAGCTATGCAGTATAGGCCTATGGGCCTACCCAGGCCTCGGTGACTTTTTTCAAAAATTTCACCGATTCGCTCCGCAACACTTCCTATCGTGTTCTAAATGACGAGACGAGTAAAACGAGACCCCACAACCTTACCGCAAATGTATAGAAGTGGGTTTCCCAGTAGGATAAACATTGAACCTATACCCCAGTATGGGTCTATATGGGGCTCGGTGACTTTTTTCAAAAATTTCACCGATTCGCACGGGGACACTTCCTATCATGTTCTAAATGACGAGACGAGTAAAACGGGACCCCACAACCCTACCGCAAATGCATAGAAGTACGTTTCCCAGCTGGACAAACATCGGTCCTATACCCTCAGTATGGGACTATATGAGGCTATATCGTACTTTTTCAAAAATTTCACCGATTCGCACGGGGACACTTCCTATCATGTTCTAAATGACGAGACGAGTAAAACGAGACCCCACAACCCTACCGCAAATGTATAGAAGTACGTTTCCCAGGGGGACAAACATTGATCCTATACCCTCAGTATGGGACTATATGAGGCTATATCGTACTTTTTCAAAAATTTCACCGATTCGCACGGGGACACTTCCTATCATGTTCTAAATGACGAGACGAGTAAAACGAGACCCCACAACCCTACCGCAAATGTACAGAAGTACGTTTCCCAGGGGGACAAACATCGGTCCTATACCCTCAGTATGGGACTATATGGGGTTCGGTGACTTTTTTCAAAAATTTCACCGATTCGCACGGGGACACTTCCTATCATGTTCTAAATGACGAGACGAGTAAAACGAGACCTCACAACCTTACCGCAAATGTATAGAAGTACGTTTCCCAGGATGGTCCTATACCTCCCATACCCCACATAGGCATTTTCCCGTAATTTAGGATAAAGTCCGTATTCCGTATTTTTTCAGGAAAATTTTTACATACACCCACCCTGGAACTAGGGGAAGATAACTCTGTTGATAGACAAGCCCCGTTAAGCCCGGCGACCTATATACCCCTCATACCCCATATAGGCATTTTCCCAGGTTTTTCGATAAAGTCCGTGTTCCGTATTTTTTTTTTCAGGAAAAATTTTACATGCACCCACCCAGCCATCAAATACCCCTTCACCTAGGCTTCACGTTGATACCTCACTCGACCCCATTCGACCATTAGGGGCTCCCTAGATGCCAAAACGTCTATTTTCATACCCTTGGGCCACCGCGCATGCGCAGAATGACCCTAATTCAACCCCACACCCAGTCCATCAGATGCCCCTTCATGAATGCTTCACTTTGATACCTCACTCGATCCCATTGGACCATTAGGGGCTCCCCTAGCTCCAAAAAGGCTATTTTCATGCCCTTGGGCCACCGCGCATGCGCAGAAGGCCGATATGTCAACCCCACACCCAGTCCATCAGATGCCCTTCACGAATGCTTCACTTTGATACCTCACTCGACCCCATTGGACCATTAGGGGCTGCCCTAGCTCCAAAACGTCTATTTCCATACCCTTGGGTCACCGCGCATGCGCAGAATGCCGATATTTCAACCCCACGCCCAGTCCATCAGATGCCCCTTCACGAATGCTTCACTTTGATACCTCCTACGACTCCATTGGCCCATTAGGGACTCCCCTAGCTCCAAAACCGCTATTTCCATACCCTTGGGCCACCGCGCATGCGCAGAATGCCGATATTTCAACCCCACACCCAGCCCATCAGATGCCCCTTCACGAATGCTTCACATCGATACCTCACTCGACCCCATTGGTCCATTAGGGGCTTCCCTAGCTCCAAAAAGTCTATTTCCATACCCTTGGGCCTCCGCGCATGCGCAGAATGCCGATAGTTCAACCTCGCGCCCAGCCCATCAGATGACCCTTCATGAATGCTTCACTTTGATACCTCACTCGACCCCATCGGTCAACTAGGGGCTCCCATAGCTCCAAAAAGGCTATTTTCATACCCTTCGGCCGCCGCGCATGCGCAGAAGGCCGATATGTCAACCCCACACCCAACCCATTAGATGCCCCTTCACCTAAGCTTCACTTTGATACCTCACTCGACCCCATCGGACCATTTTATCTAGGGACTACTTTTTCTCCGCGGAAGCTTTTTCCCGAAACCGAATCACCGCCAAAACCGCGGCCAAACCGCATCACCGCGCATGAATACATTTTTTTTTTTTTTGCCGGAACTTTTTTTTTTTTGTCAATGACGCGAATTCCCCCCCCAATAACCCCCCAATGCCCGAGTTGTCTCCCTTGCATCCATAGTGTAGAGATGGCGCCACACCCTCAATTGTGACGTCATTTTTACATCCGGGGGGAATCGCCGTCCGATAGCGTACTATATACTACTTTCGATTTGGTATCATACCTCATTTTAGATATATTGCAATATGCACTTTTTTCGAACATCTGCAAATAAATAGACAAATATGTGGACTTTAATTAGCTGTTTTCCCGTATAATCTTAGACACATGGAAAGAAATATTCCATATAATGTTTTCAGGTGATAGAATATTTTTAATGTATAGCTTGAAAAACATTTGCCTAAAACATGGATATTTCTTTTTATAATTTAAAAAAGGGTTAAGATGTATTTTTTGTTTGAATTTCTATACCTGTAAGGTTGTCTCACAACGAAATGAATTTATAAAACAAAGTACCCTTGATGCATGCTAATTTTATTGTAAACTATGAGATTTTAAAGAAATATGGAAACTGTATCCAACAAACTCCTGATGCTACAACGTATACGCTTCTCGTCTTCTCTGGAACTATTTGTATATTGTACTGGCTGGGCTGTTCAGTGTGCAAGATAATGGGGACTGAGAGCAATCACGTGGGCTGTCACAAACAGACACTGTCGTGAAATGACAATTAAATGGTGGCACAAATTAAATCATGCTGACATGAGGAATGGTCTGATTTTTACATGCTTTTGTAGGTTATTTATCATTCTTCGCAAACCACGGATAGAGGTCGTGTGGATAGCATATTATACGACATTGTCATCATCACATGAACATCTGAAGCGTAAGCTTGATTAGTACTCTAGAAATCAAGTATTGGATAAATACGACCCTGGAATGCTGTGGTTATTGTCTGACATACCTGGGAACTGCTCACTGTTTTTTGTCTCTCTCGTGTATCTAAATGTGGGCATTATGCCTTCTGTGTTCTCAGTGTTAATGTTGTCATAGGGAAAAGATAGTTCAACCATGAAAGGAGGTTTTGTCAAGTGCGACGATTGGCTACATCCGAATGCAATGATAACTTCTAAGGAACCATCATTCTTTAAGATTAAGGGGGAACGAGAAATTATAACAGGCAACTAAAATCCTCGAGGATGATGCATCGTAGGGCGAAAGAGAATGTACAGTGAATGCTAAAACCTCCAGACGGTAATGAACAGTGCTCGAAAATCGACCGTTTTGTCCCTCTCTCTTCAAATACATTAGTGTCGAGATAGAGATATCCATAGTAATTTAAGCTGATACATGTGCTGTACATTGTATAACGTTATAGCAGTAGTTAAGTTGACCATATATACCGTCTTTTAACGACGATACCGGAAATATCAGCATATGAGGTGAATTATTACCGTGGAACTGTCAACCGACAAGTAGGTCTTAACCCCCTTCTCTTGATCGCGGCCAGGCTAGAATCGTCAAATCACTTATTAACGCGGTTCGTCATCAGGCTTATCTGGATATCCTTTCCAGAAAAAAAGTGTTCGAGTTCCAGATAAATTACCTTACTAAAATGTTCAATCTCTACTTCTCTCTCTTCTTTCCGCATTTAATAGGGATTTAAATTCTGAACAATTTTATCAGAACCTTAAATTTGCTGTAGATACTGTAGATTTACTACAGCTCATTATACGGATGCAGACACGACTGCAATAGGTTGTGTACTTACCCTATTGGCCTTAGCGATTTGGGGTGTACTCCAGTCTGGGGACCGGGATGATTCCGGTGTGAAGGTGAACGTTGTCCTGGTTAGTGGTTGTCCGTCGGACAGCCATTACTGGAACAGGTTGTCCATGGACAACATGTACTGTTGTGAGTTGTCTCGGGACAACTGATACTATCATAGGTTGTCCATGGATAACTACACCCGGGGATACGTTGTCCGACGATAGAAGTGGTTGTCCAGGTTTTATCGCGATTATAACTAAGTCGTATTAAGGATTGTCCGTCACCTGGGAATAGTTGTCCAGTATCAGGCCTCAGCATGTAAAGCGGTTCAATAAGGCAATGATAGTATGCGTAGCCGATAAATGGATTGTTTTAACCCTAACAGATCTGGGTGATTTGGAGGTTGTCCCCGCCTGAGGATGGAGGTTGGGTGAATTTCAACGCTCCATCTATTTTCGTTATATCTTGGGTAGAGGGCTGAAACTATTTTATAGCTTTTTTGAAAATATTTGAGTCAAACTCTATGATGAAATGCTAAACAATTCAAGATGGTCGCCATCATGACGTCACAGTGACGTCATCTTTTCGGAAGTCATTTTTCGCTTCTTCTTTTTTTGGACTCATTTTTTTTAATTTTCCGATATTTTATATCAAAAACTAATTCATATGATAGAGAATAATTAGTTTTGGCAAAATAAATTACTTTTATGCTCTTTTAGGAATACGAAAAAAATGAACGAAAATGACCGAAAGCACAATTTTATGGCGATATAGCTCTCTTCTTCTCTTCGTACTCACCCGTATAAATAGTTTTAATACCCCGTATGCTTAGGAGATGAAAGCACGTACACTATATATGAAACAGTCTCTATGATTACTTCACAATGACGTAATCAAATTCCCATTCAAATTCACAAATTTTTTGGGCCGAATTTTCCAATCAGATTTTTCAAATTTGAGTTCATGCAATTTTCCCGTAAAAATTCTTGTGCCGTGATGCCATGCGGTGGGGTTAACCCTGCAAGGCTGTTTTTAAGGGGGGGGGACATCGGGGCCTTCGTACCAAACTTTCTATCCCCTATCCGAAACGATAAATACTTGAGAGCTGACACTACGTAGCTTTGTAGCTTATCATATTGAGGACTTTTTGAGTCTATGTGCAGAGAATAATGGTTAAATTCAAAATGGGAGCCATGTGTGTATGTGGGTTTTCTTAAAAACGTTTGCTTTACTGCATGGAAAAGTGGACTGAAACTATTTGATTTACTAATTTATCATGCAGTGTTTGCGAAGAAATGAAACACAAAAATGACTTTTTTAATAATGACGTTGTAACGTGTACGAGCAGGACCAGTCGTTGTGTTTAGAAGAAAACGAATCAATAACCGGGATTGCCCACTGGCATTCTGGCCGTCACCGTCCTTAACCCCTTCACTAGTAGAGATCCGGGGCTCGAAGAGATGATCACAACCCTACAAGGATGGCTGACGCTCATGTAAAGGTCTATTATGGTATATTCTGCACAAATGGTATACACGGTTACAAATAATGGCGTAGAACCGCGTGGCTTAGACAGAATGTCTGAGGAGATGTAACGTTATGATATTTACATGTATGTACAGACACTAGGGGAGTGTATGCAAATAAACTTGATGTATATATACACGTGATGCGAGAGTATGTGTGCACACAAGTTAACGGATACGTACACTTGGTGTGTGCAAATTACGTTCACGGATACGTACACCTGGTGTGTGCATATAAGGTTCACGGATACGTGCCCCTGAGAGAGTGTGTGCATATAAAGTTAACGTATCCCTGGTGTATATGTGGATAATAGAAGAGAATGTGTGCAGTTTAAGCTTGATGTTATATGGCAATAATATATATATGAGAGTGTATGCATATAACTTTATAGTTCATATAATGCTTTAATGCGCGATAAGGGCGGCCTGGCTGCTGGCCCTTCTCTTCTGGGGATAAGGGCGGCCTGGCTGCTGGCCCTTCTCTTCCGTCGTTGGAACGTTATGGATATAACGCTCTCTCCAGGGATGGCACCCAGTCGTTGGAACGTTAAGGATATAACGCTCTCTCCAGATAAGACACCCAGTCGTTGGAACGTTAAGGATATAACGCTCTCTCCAGGAATGGCACCCAGTCGCTGAAACGTCAAGGCCCGTTGGAACGTTACGGCAGTAACGTTCTCCCCGATATACAGATACCCTCAGGCGTTGGAACGTCACGGCAGTGACGCTCTCTCCAGATATAGCATCAAGTCGCTGAAACGTCACGGCCCGTTGGAACGTTACGGCGGTAACGCTCTCTCCAGAGGCGACCCCCAGTCGTTGGAACGTCGCGGCGGCGACGCTCTCTCCAGAGACGTGGCAACTCGGCGTGTACTTCACCCCCAGTCGTCGGAGCTTGACCGTAACTTGTCAGCTCACCAGTCTGCTTCCCGCACAGGTAAGTATAGCCCGGCGTCTCAACCCTTACGGCTGCTGCGACCCGTCTATAGCCCCGGCCTGTGACTACACACTCCACGACGATCTCTCAGGTAAGTATCACGGCCCACTTCCGTGACCGTCAGGACAATTACATGGGTATATAATGTGCTATTACTATTTCATCTGGTACCGATGAAACATCGTACGGTCTGTAAACTGCCGTTGTAATCTGTGCCCTGGGCTTGACCGTACAGTCTGTAAATCTTGTTACCACTTTTACATCGGTAAAACGAAGCTCGCCTTCTTTAACGTGTGATAAATACACGTATCCTACTGGAATCTGTATGTATTGTTACCGCTTTTACATCGGTAAAAGTGAGCCCACCTGCACCGTGCCTTTATGCGTGATAAATACGCATATCCTCCCTGTGGGATCTGTGGTCTGTGGCCTTTCTTGACTGTATAACCTGTGCTCTGTGTTTCTTTATTTAACGTGTGACAAATACACGTCTCCTTCTTGTAAAATCTGTGTTCTGTAGGTTTCCTTGCGGTATAATTTGTGAGCTGTATGTCTGGACTTGTACTGTACTGTTTATAATCTGTGTGTCTTTATTTGCTTGTATGTGTGATAAATACACATATTCCTCTTGGTGGAATCTGTGTTCTGTATCTTTCTTGTGTGCTGTGTGCTGTATCTTTCTCGACGGTATAATGGTGATCGGTCTGGCTGGACTGGTACTGTACTGTTTGTGATCTGTGCGTCTTTATTTGCTCGTATGTGTGATAAAGACACATGTCCTTCCAGTTGAATCTGTAAGCTGCATCTGTAACTTGTCTATGGCCAGCTATACGCCGTCTGTGTAACTGTTTGCGGCCTTTCCTGGCTCTCGATGCACCCGGCCCAGTTTATCGATGTTTCCCGACGAAAATGGCTCGCCCTCCTGTGTCTTGTCTCGCCCCGCCGGCTGTAATACTGCGACCGTTTCCGTCCCGTAAAGCGTTGCCCGGCTGTCGGCGACGAATAAACAGGCTCCACGATACGTTGTAGGATTATGGCAGGGGGAAACTTGGTTGATGTATCTCTGTATTTAGTGCAGTTGTATACTTCTGGGGAGGGAGGGAATCTCCTGACTATAGTCATACACCGCCACACGGTCAAGAAGATCAACAAATATTGTGGCTTTAGTCCCAGTGCAGCGAGATAGCACAGCAATATTGTCGAAATTATCAACCTACTGATATAGACCCTAAAGCCCTATTTTATACTGAAGTTAGACCATGCAAGTTGCCTAAATGTGCTACAGGCAAACGCATGTCTCATTACAGTATTATAGAATACCCCCAACTACATGTACATACAACACGCCAGTCGGACGTGTTCCCTAAACTATAGTATAACCACAAACACGTTTCCACACCGAAAATGCGAGCCGGCAAATTCTCATTGGATTGGCGTGTTTTTACAGGTTACACTAACTACAGGATTGTACAAGCTTTTAGATTCCCAGGCCAAAACAACTGCCTTTACGCCCAACCGTAAATTACGCCAAGAATCAATAAGTTACAGGCTGTACCTGGACGTGTTTCTCCAGCCCTCTATTTCTGGTCTGTCCTCGATCGGAATGTCAGCTCGAGTTTAAATAGGGTGTGCACTCTCCACCCCCGAAAAGTCCTCACAGGAGGCTTCCTCACGAACGGAGACGTTTCTAGCGAACCGAAACCGAACCGAAGATCGTCTTCCACAGCAAAATTACAGTTCATAGTCCATAAATGAGCATGCCGCCCCAATCTATAATTTGTGGAGAAAATTCCACGTAAAGGGCAACTCCTATCTCGTTCTGGTAAGCGAGAAATACGGGGGAATGCATTTCTGATATCTGCCTTGCTCGACGCTGACGACATGGGTCAAGGTCGTTCTTCCACATTCCAACGTAGCACACGGCTCCTGATTCAAACTGTTCTCTACGCAAACGGTTAACCGTTACACTGCCCCCGCCTTTCCAAATCATGACGTCCTCGTCATGGCTGTAAGGGTCCAGTTGTACAGTTCGAATCAATTTACACAAAACTGTTCGCCAATTACGGGCCATCAGGGCCGGCGAAATCACCAGGTGGCCACCCTCCGGCGGTCTGGCCGGGCCACCACGACATTAGGTCCACAGATTTCCTTCACAGAATTACCTGGGCGGCTAGCAGAGCCGCCCCACGACATTAGGTCCACTGGGCTGCCTGCTCAGTTGGAGGGGTCGGGCTTCCCGCCTCCTACGGTACACGGGCTGGGACGTCAGCACGTAGTCGTGCAACCTGCGAGGCTTCACCACTCGCCGACCGCGGGTCGTCGTCGCGTGCGTGGGGGCTGCCTCACCCTCGGCCACTTCCTCGCGTTCGTCCTCCACCTCGCTATCCGGCGTTCCCTGCGGTTCCAACTCGAATTCGGCCTGCCAGGCCGGCGGTCGGATGACGCGTCCACTCCGGCTCGTCTGGGGCTGGCCTACGGGTGGCTGCACGGCTACCGGGTGAGTCAGGCCGTAAGGCTCTGCCTGGACCGGTTCCGGCCCCTGTTGGTCACCGCCGTCGTCACTGCCGCTCTCAGACGCCGTACCGTCACCCTCCACGTCCAGCCGCGGATAACACGGTTTGATCCGGTCGACGTGTACGACCTGTCGCCTCCCGTCGTCACTCCGGATCCGGTAGGTAACGTCCGACAATGCCGCCTCCACCACAAACGGTCCCAGCCACCGGTCTCGAAGCTTCCGTATCTGTCCTGGCCGGGTCACTACGGTATGCAGATAGACCTGGTCTCCGGGGCCGAATCTTTGCGCCTTGGCCTTCAGGTTGTAAAGGCGCTTCTGCCGTCTCAGGGCCTTCCCACTGTTTTCCCTCGCATCCTCGTGGACGTCGACTAAGTGGTCACGAAGGTCCCCGACCCACGGCACGGGCTCCGTTCTCTCACTCGGAGGAGCCCCAACTGTCAGGTGAGCTGGTAGAGTCACCTCGCGGCCAAACGTCATCATGTTTGGCGTATACCCCGTTGTCTCGTGTGCGGCTGCACGGTACGCCATCAGCGTCAGTGGAATATGAACATCCCAATCGTCGGGGTGGCGGGCGGCACTAGCATGAAGCATCTGACCCAGAGTCCTGTTGAACCTCTCAACTTGGCCGTTAGACTGCGGATGGTACGCCGTCGTCCGCGTCTTCTTCATGCCGAGGATCCGGCACATCCCTCGAACACTTTGCTCTCAAAGTTCCGCCCCTGGTCCGAGTGTATCAGGGAGGGGACACCGAACCGGCTGACGTACAAGTCAATCACAGCCTGGGCCACCGTCTCCGCTTCTTGGTCCGGAAGTGCAACAGCCTCCACCCACTTC
>JAVTVY010029878.1:0-13258 GCA_036873755.1 Hanleya hanleyi
AACATTATCCTGAAACAGTATCCAAATATGTCATCATTTCCAGATAGTGCGTGAAAAACCGTACAGATCAAAGAGTTTACTCCCGCCGAAAAGCCTGGCTTTGTTATAGGGATAGAAACTAGCAAAAGATTGTGCCTTGCATTGTCAGAGAGGAAAGGTAGAAATGTTCGTGATTGGCTTATTATTGGATCTCGTATCGTATCGGCGAACATTTCGCACGAAGTTTTCATAGCGTTACGTCTAGATGGTATTCCCCTGATTTACCATCTTGGTTTACCTAGATTGGTCTAAATCTATCCAAGATGCATCAAGGAAACTCTGAGAAACACCTTCTTCAGAACTTATGGAATACAGCCTGGGGAGAAGAAACAGCTGTGCAAAAATACATGTGTTTGACTTCATCCTTATAGGTAGTTTCACAGTTACTCTCTCAGAGATATTGGTAATATGAATACGTCATTTGAGATTTGCGTCTTCTCTCTCGTCCACCTTACGACAAAAGAGATGATTACAATTTCGACATCGTAAACTGTCTCTTTCTGGACAGCAATATTCCAGTGGGATATGCATATGGCGATGTGGCGTATACATAGCGTTTGCTAGATCCTGTGTTAAATGTGACGATTTTAATCAACGTTACAAAACATTATTGCGGAAACTTATAAAACATGACCGCACCACCAAGTGCCCACGCTCAAAGTTTCTCAAATTTGGTGATACCTTTCGCATGCTGATAGCAAAATACGAGCTTAGCGTGCAAGAATGAGGAGCCGAATGAACCCAGTTACTTCAAGATCCTCGTAGTGTTCAGATGAACAGGCACAATCAAACCTTGATTTGCTATTTTTGGAACATGATGATGTCTTGCCGACATCATTGAAAACTGTTGACGGCTTATTTTTTTGCAGGAAAGTAGCCTATGTTTTTGTATAATATGACTGATTTTTTTTAATTTGGTGTTAATGCTATATAAGTCTTTGAATTACGGACGCGGAGATTCTTCAATGGACGACGGTTGAATAATGAATGACGGACCAGACGCTTGTAATTCTCTTATGGCGTTAAATCTAAGTAAACAATGCAGCTTCAATAGAATACGCTTCATGAAATCTCAATGATTTCACAGCATTCTCTAGTAATGAATTCTGCTGAACACCTGCATCCTCCATAATGCAGGTCTGTTTACTCCGTACCTCCATACGAGGCCCTACATACGATTATGACTGTACAATTATTACTGGAACTGTCAGTTTAAAATAACAGCCAATGAACGGACGACATTTTGGGGCGATGCGCAACCTTCGTGGGATCTCGGTATATCTCGACGAATGCCTAGTTTATACGGAGAAAAGCTGAGTTCATACGGAGAAAAGCTGGAGGAAAACTTCTTTGAAGTCGCTGAGGGAAACCACATGGGGGCACCTCTCAAGTCAAAACAATGACGGATATGAAACATATCAAAAGAAGCAGAGGGAATGAAATATACAACATATTACGTTGTGCCGGCAAGGCCGTAGACAAGTTTACAGATTTTTTCTTGGGAGAGGGGCTATAATATCACAGCACAAAAGGCGAGAGTACTAGTCCAGGGGCCTTCTAGGCCCCGGAAGCACCAGGATCCCAGATGGCTGGAGATGCGTTCTATCCAGTGAATAAAAAACGCAACATTAAAAGGCAAACGTTGTAACCAGTTTTTTTTTCTCGTTTTGTGTGTGGGTATATTCTTTCCAGGGTTATTAAACCTCAACACAAAAAATACCTTGTGCAAACTAATTAGCTCAGCGACACATCCCGGGAATGCGTGTTTTGTACATTTTGGAGGGAATCTATGATACCTCGTTTCCTCTGCTTGACCACATTCCCCTCTGACAAACACGCAGTCGGGAACATGTATTTCGCAAACACATGTCTATTTTTTTGTCTGTCAAATATTTGGGGAGCTATAGCCCCCCTCCCCCCTCCCCCTGGTCTACGGCCATGGCCTAATACGCTCAAATATGGGCATATTCTCTATATTCGGAGAGCACATGCGGTCACAAATCAACCGGCTCGTAATCGTTATTGCTTATGAGAAAAATCCGCCATGGCCCAGATTTGATAGAAGAGCCATGTGCTTGCCAGTGCTAGGGGCCGTGTGGTCATGTCATCCAAGTTGCCGCATGAACAGGTACAATAAAAGCGTACCGGAGATACAACTCATATCACGAATCGTTAGATTCTTTATATGTGCTGTAGAATAGGTTAACCAGAACACTATACTGTTAAGTCATGTGACTCAGTATGTCGGCACCTCTTCCCACTTCTCTTATATGCGCTGTAATGACTAGGGATGATGAACACCTGTGGCTGTAGTCCTATTCTCCAGATGGGTATGCTTCTTTTGAGAAAGTCTCTTTGCATAACCATATCCGCTTTGCTGTACGCTAATAGTACGAAAGTTCAAACCTTCAGGTCATTTGATTTTCTGATCTCGATATAAGCGAACGTATAACCTGTGCCTTCGATGCCATTCTTTCATACCCATGTTTCATAACTCCAATTTTTACTGTCCATCGTAAGTTCACAACACCCTGCCCATTTGCACCGAAAGACACACGCGATTTACACATCAGACAGCTTGAGAACAAATTTGAGCGTCTACGCCATGGTGTGCTGCAATTAACGAGAAGAACTCCATCTAGGTAAACCAAGATGGTAAATCAGGGGAATACCATCTAGACGTAACGCTATGAAAACTTCGTGCGAAATATTCGCCGATATTCTGCGAGATCACATAATAAGCTAAACACGACAATTTCTGACTTTTCTCTCTGACAATGATTGACATTTACTTCACGGAGATTAACATCTTCGCGCGGCACAATCTTTTGATATTTTCTACCCCCTAACAAAGCCAGACTTTTCGACGGGAGTAAACTGTTTGTTCTTCCCTGTTTACCATGCAGACCGTCTGAAAATTGTCCCATATTTGGTTACTGTTTCCCGATAATGTTTATATATTAGTCCACAAACTACAATATAATTATATTCCTACATTGTGAAACACCTGCCAGAAAATACTGGCTCGGGTGAGAATCGAACTCACATGCTACCGTGTGTACTGTGGGCGTGATTTCAACAAGCTAGCCACCTGATTGGCTAACAAATATAGTTTCAAATTCGCATGGGATTTAAATAGGGCTGAATTCAGATATAATATACCGTGATACTATATCTGAGTTTACTGAGATTGGAGAAGAACTATGCCTGAAAAGAATGTTTTCTGAGTGAGATCGAATATACGCCAACCCTATATGTTTGGCGGATATTGCCCATTTTACTGCGATTGACCGTTGATCTGACCAGCACCAAGTGAAATTATTTTTTCATATATACTCGGTACTATCATATACGATATTAAGTACTCTATTAATAATCTAAACTCTAAACCTGGGATAATGAATACAAAATATAGCCTAGCTTTGCTCTTGCACAAGAAGGCCTTCCAACCACGCCACCGTTGCTATGACCTGTGTAAGAGACTAATATTTCTCCTTTGACGCACAACATGCACCCTGTATCATCCAACCCATACCCGCTAACGCTAAATCTAACCCTAGCCCCAAAATATAACAAGCGTCTAGTCCGTCATTCAATATCCAGCTGCCGTACATTAAAGAATTTCCGCGTCCATCATCAAAGGACCTAATTAATATAACAGCATTAGCACCAAATTTTACAAAAAAACATAGTATGAATAAACATAGGCTAGTTTTCAGCAAGAGACAAGCAGTCAATAGTTTTCATTGATGCCGGCAAGACATCATATGTTCCAAAAGTATCAAATCCGTATCGCTAATCAGTATTCTTAGTCCACATGATTTTCGTTGTAAAGTTGTTATCTTTTGAACGATGAATCTGAGACACGCTCAGATTGTGCTGTTTTTACGAATATCATGAGGATCTCGAAGTAAATGGCTTACGGTTTCTAGCCCCGGGTTAAGCGGAATAAGAGACAAACTACAAAACAAAACATCATATATCTTGCACGCTATATTCGTATTTTGCTATCAGCATGCGAACCAATATCGCCAATAACACCAACCGCCAAATTTGAGAAACTTTGAATGGAGGCGCTTGATGGTATAGTCATGTTTATTAGTTTCTGCAATAATGTTTTGTGATGACATCGACACATTTTACACAGGATCTAGCAAATGCTAAGCAAGATATGTATGCGCCATATGCAGATCACATTGGAATATTACTATCCAGATATAGTTTACGAAGTCGAAATTATAACCATCTCTCTTATTGTAAAGTCGACGAGAGAGAATGCCCGCTTAATTTTTTTATAGAGATATAGGTCAAACTATGATGTGCCGTTAGAGCTATATGCAGTTTCCTTCAAATCTAGTGAAGGTGGATATATATCCTGCACTGCGTAATTTATAGCGAGAAGATCGTCTATATAGCGTTTGGTGAATGAGAAGGAACGGGCTGTGAAAAGATTGATTTTTGAAATTACCTGCATATAGCCGCACTCATAAAAGAACAGTGCACAAAAGGGGTGCACAATTAGTACCCATTGAAATATCTATATTCTATAGATATATGGTATTGGCAAGTTTCACATGGATGTTATTGATAAGATAAATCACCATACAAAGCTAGATTCATAGCTGGTTATAGAAGCTGCACCACCAAGTTTCGTTCAACCCTGTTGACGAGGGTCCTTCAGAAGGTAAAATCATTTTGGGAAAGGTATTGCGCCACTAATTCTAAAAACTCTGGCGTTGAATGTATGTGGATATTGAAAAACTCAAAATGTCTTATGGAAGAACTTGATGCTAAATGTCACATACCCTACAGACATGTATCCACATGGGATTTCTCGACTTTCTGTACTACAATCTCTCATCCCCCAGGACCGTATTGACCGTCTAAGTTCATTAATAGTATGTGTTCAAGAAAACTGATCGTAGATATATTAATGTCAGAAGCCATAAAGCATTCTTTAGCTCCACTGCATACAAGAGATATCATTCATGGGATGTTTCTTTGTTTATAGAGTTGCTTGGATTTCTCATTAAAAATATCTATGTGAAATTTGGCAACACAATATATCAACAGCATATAGGTATTCCAATGGGTACTAATTGTGCACCCCTGTTGGCTGACCTGTATCTGTTCTCTTATGAATATGACTATATGCAGGCGCTTTCAAAAACCGATCCATTCAAGCCCGTTCCTTCTCATTCACCAAACGCTATATAGACGATCTTCTCGCTGTGGATAATCGCTATATAAATGACGCAGTGAAGGATATATATCCACCTTCACTGGATTTGAAGGAAACTACAGATATCCCTACAGGCACATATTTAGATCTCTATCTCTATAAAAATGAAGCGGGCATTCTCTCTCGTCGACTTTATGACAAAAGAGATGATTACAATTTCGACATCGTAAACTATCCCTTTCTGGATAGTAATATTCCGGTGGGACCTGCATATGGCGTATACATATCTCGCTTAGTAGCATTTGCTAGATCCTGTGTTAGATGTGATGATTTTAATCAACGTCACAAAACATTGTTGCAGAAACTTATAAAACAGGGCTATTTCACCAAGCGCCTCCACTCAAAGTTTCTCAAATTTGGCGATACATATCGCATGCTGATAGCAAAATACGAACGTAGCGTGCAAGATCTATGGCGCTACGTTTCGTAACTGTGTCTAATTCCGCTTAACCCGGGGCTAGGGGCCGTATGAACCCATGTACTTCAAGATCCTCATGGTACTCATATGAACAATCACAATCAAAGCGTGACTGAGATACATCATTCTTTAGATGACGACTTTACAACGAATATTATGGATTAACAATACTGATCAGCGATACGGATTTGATATTTTTGGAACATCATGATGTCTTGCCGGCATCATTGAAAACTGTTGACCGCTTCTCTCTTGCAGGAAACAAGCCTATGTTTATGTATACTATGATTGTCTTTTTGAATTTGGTGCTAATACTGTTATATGGAATATGGAATAGGTCTTTGGATTATGGACGCGGGTATTCCCTAATGGACGACGGCTGGATTATGAATGACGGACTAGACGCTTGTAATTGGAAGGTATTTTGTACAGTAAAAGGAAAAAATGTCATATTCTCAGATTCAATGTCATGCCTTCAAGCGATTAAAAGTGGAACTTCAACTCATCCCACCATCTTGAATATTCTACAATGATATGACTGTAGATTTGATTAACAGATTGATATTATGTGTTGTTGGTTGCCTCTGTCTCGTTGGCTTCAAAGATAATACTGAGGCTGATAAAATGGCTAAGGCAGCCCTAGATAATGAGGCTGATCCTTGAATCCCATATTTCAGACCCTATATCTGTACTTATGTGAGAAAGCTGTTTCAATCTTCATAGGATGCTCTGAATAATAAAAAAAACTTCAAGAGTTCAAAAAACCTGTAAGCTCTACTCATCTGAACAACCAGAAACGTTTCGATCAAGCCATGATCAGGCGATGTAGAATCGGCCATACACGATCAACTCACGAACATTTACTAAAAGAAGAGCCAGGCCCAAGTGTATTCCATGCCACGAAGATCTCACAGTGAAACGTATTCTCATCGACTGTACAGAATTAAGATTGTAAGAGATTTTTCTTTATCGAGCAGCTACTTTAGAAGATCTTTTTAGTCGGGTGAAAGAAGACTTTTATCTTATGTTATTTGAGGGAAACCGGTTTATTGTATAAGTTTCAATGTGTGTATGTTTTAGTGTTTTGGATTACTATGTATTATAAACTTGAATACTTAGAATTAAGGTTGATCGTCGCTATATAGCTGAAATACTGCTGAACGCGACGTTAAACCTTAATTCTCTCTCTCTCTCTCTCTCTCTCTTAATTATCAGGTTTTGAGGGCCTTACGACCTCATTGTCAAAATAGTGGGATTCACGTGTGGTGATAATATATAGCAATGAATATTCACTCGAATGACTTTGTGCACGATTTGTTATGTTTGTTGTTACAAGTTAAGTCTCTCACGTGGCTGGCTGATGCTAAAAAGGAAGTTATCTAATTAATTAATTAATCATCAGTTGGTGAGGACCCTAGGACCTCATTGTTCACACAATGGGGTCCGGCCTGATGGACATAATGTCCCTATACGATACAATGACTTATTCTGGTCTCCCATATTAACATCTCTTGACCAACAAATTAGTTAACCTGCTCTCCATACAACCTGGGTTTCCGTAATGACCCTAGATAATTATTTACTGCTTCATTTGATCAGTGAAATATATGATTGATGAGCGTTCACGCATGTCCGGCATATTGGCACTCTGGAGAATATTTTGAACCGGATTACCACCTTCAGTTGTCAAGATATTGCCCACCAAAACTCTCGTATGATATACGCTATGAATCTATAATTTATTGAAAGTCATAATGAATGTATTCACTAGTTTGCAATTAGCCCAGTCAAAACAGAGTAAGTACACATGTCTATACAGTTCCGCTGACCCCCGGTCAATCCTTAGGTTTATTACAGAAAATATTTCATATCCTTGGTGATTAGATATGAACATCCGGATGTTACCTGGCTACGGGTCCTCACTCTATTATGTATGAGCCAGTGCTAATATGGGCATTGACGCTCCTTTCTCTCGCTGCGTTTACGCAAACCAGTCAAACTACACTCGCAGCAGGAGGCAACTTGACGAAATTTCAGCATTCAATTATCAGTATTTCTACTACTTGATGGTTTGGCATCAAGTTTTGTCATGGAATCGAAGTTTTCAGGAATAGAAATGAGTGAATAATATCCGAGTCTATACAATTATTCGCAACACGAACTGCCGATTTGATTTTGTTACTAGTACATTCCATTGTTGATATCACACGACTTTCAATCGGTGGTAATTAGAAACGATCGGAGCACCAAGTTTATGGGCACTTCTTGATTCACCTACCCATGCTCGATCTGGTTCATTTTCCTACAATTTATATCCACCTGTCGTTATAGAATTTCTCAAAACAGTATAAATATCGATCGACCGAACGTAATGTATGAATAATATATCGAGAATAATTTAAATCGAATGTCCCCGTAGTTTTTTCGGTCAATTTATTTTCCGCGCCACCATAATCGCGCGCTGATTGTGCAGATCTCCCGTAGGCTACAGATCCTACTTTCTCAGTTTGCGGCTTGGTTCGCAGCATGCACTCTACCGGCATTTTTTTTAGTACAGGACGATAAAGCTTTAAAACTATGTGCATAATTAGGCGCTAGCACGTAACCTCATTAACTGTGTATCTGAAGAACTATCTGGTGAAACAGTTCTCTCGTCAATTTTTCATCTTTCCTTAACGCTACCGTTACCATTTCACAATTCTTTTATGATAGGAGACGTCTACCAATACCCGAGGTCGTTCATTGAACCAAACGTTTCGTGCCTATTTTATTACTGAACATATATATGTTACACAATTATCGATAGTCGTAGTAATATATACCTTGGATTAAACATATTCTAAAGCATCTGTCTCTTGTTTAGCATTGAAATGAAAGCATAGGGAGATTGCTGTCCTATATTGGACGATATAGTATCCTTTCTCACGTGACACCCTTCCAAGATGGACCTATTCCAAAAACGATTTGAACGGGTATATGTGTATCCGACTGCGTGTCAATCGTAGTAAATTTATGAATGACACACGTGCAGAAATCGCAACATTGCATTGACGACAGCTGTCACTCAAGATATCTTTCAGTCGGACCGCTGTTCATAGGAGGCGGCACACCTCTTTTAGCTAAGATATGTTTATATATGTGGATGTAAATTGCTTGGTAACTCGACCGAAAAGGATATGTGACGTTTACATGCGAAAAACTCCTTTGTGTGTTACGGTAATAAAGCCGATTTTCTTTTTCACTCCAAAATCTGCCAAATAAGATTTTTTTGAAGCTTACATACTGAAATGTCTCCTTCGAAGACAACTGAGATGTTCAGTTGCACACAAATGGAGATATGATTGATCAAAATGTGCTCCCGGGCTTATTTTAGTATTTGGAGCATTTTCATGAAGGGTTTTCTCCTGTAGCAAAAATATGACACCTCAAACCAAAACCATTCGCGGTTCTTTCCAATAAACAAACTTCCTAATATATTGTGTGACCAAATTATTTTGGTTTGAGTTGTCATATTTTTGCTACAAGAGAAAATCCTCACTGTAAATGCCTCAAAAATACCAAATCAGGACGAGGAGCACATTTTGATCAATCATATCTCCATTTTTATACAACGGAGCATCGTAATTTTTTCAAGGCTGATATTTCAGTATGTAAACTTCTAGAAAAATCTGATTTGGCAGGTTTTGGATTGAAACAAAATCCAGCTTGATTACCATCACACACAAGGGAGTCATTCCCATATTTTCGTCACATATCCGTTCAGAGACTGTATATCTTATCTTTTGTAATAGTAAATCCTCCAGAATTTTCAGAATTCATCAGAATCAATCGTTAGTGCTCTTGTGTCCGCTGTAAACTCACGCGCTACTCGAGGGCGGAGTCAGGCAAAACTGTGATGCAACTCTCTCGAGGTCGTACTCGGTGTGGGATAATTATTGGAGTGTGGTATAAATGATTCTTCATCGCACATAAGATCGCATCCACACGAAGTCTGTACTAATAATTTTTAAAACAAGAGTAAACATTGTCTCTGTACTGAAATACAGGAATATCGTTCCCTGAGCTTTAGTAACCCCCCCAACACACACACACACACACACACGCACACACCCCTCGCCTGGGAGAATAGACCGGCCCTAGTGGAACACCATATCAGATTATCTGAACGGGTCTATCAGAGTTTGTTGTCAGGGGTAATTGAATTTCAAATGAGTACGATGACCACATTTATTCTTTTATTTAGCATGGGTAACATTTGTAAATGATGCTTTAGAATAGAAATAAATGTTAATTTTTCGTCTTCTAACTGCTAACATAATGGATGGTAAAACTGAATTGCCTTTATGTTTTAGGAATCAGCCTGCGGCTTTGTCCCAAAATAATAGGCAATTTCGTTTTACCATCCATTATCTGAGCAATAAGAGGACGGAAAACTAACATTTATTTCTTAAATTACAGTCTTCTCTCTGACTAAAGCATGAATAAATAAAATATACACGTATATATTCTTTGCATCTTAGTAAAAAGCAAGAATCTGGCACAATATTTCATTGGTCATTTTTCATCATTCATCTGCAGTAATTTAATTTTAGAAAAAAGAAATATGCTATTTAGATGAGGAATAAGACAAATAAGCAATTGACGGTTCTTTTTTATTGATAGGTAGATTATAATGATATGCAGGTTCTTGTGCTAAACTGGTATTTCAATATATGGTATATACAGTAACAAACCGCATAGCATTCTAGGCAATGGGTAATAGATGTCACACACTCTATTCTGTTCATCACGTCGGTCGACCAGCCACTGTTTGCAGCTCTTTTATGAGCTTGCTTCAGTGATGATGTGATTGATTCCCTTCAACACCATAAACCAGTCATTTCTGGTGATGTATAGAAACGATTTTTCGTTGAGTGTCAATTACCGTACTGTACCCTTGTCGGAGACATCGTTCTATCCTGAAAGCCACTGACGTCGTAAATTGTTCGTGTCACCTTGCCAGTCTGATAAGACAGCCTACTCCTTGGAGAGAAATATTGTACTGATGGAGTGTGCAAGTATATCCATCGACCCATTCACCGAAAACAAAACTGTGAACTTGCTGCATGACTTGACCCCGAAACAGTAGACTTCTATCCCTGAATATGTTCAAGCAAAAAAAAACAGATCTTCTTTAAGGATAGCTGTCCGCTTAGAGGGTCAAAATTGGTCATTTTCTTTTATTTCTTCATTCAAATATTCATTATTTGCTCTAACATTTGGTGAAAAAATGAAATCAAAATTATAAATAGAAGTGCTTCAATATTAGGATTAAAATTTAGTTTCCGAGGTACTGGAACAATTAAACAGATTGCCTTTCCCTTTCCAAAACTCATTTCCGCAGTATTATGGTAAGCTGATTATCTATTAGTCCTACATATTTACATTAATCTACCCCCTTCTGATCAAAACCATGCAAACATCCTTATTTTTGTTTCTAATTATAACAGTGACACTTCACTCAGACACCCGCCGTGAAGTGATCTACACAGGTGTGAACAATTCTCCGCTGAACAAGTTTTTAGAAAGGTGAGTTGTCTCACCTTTATTATGGGATCTTGAAAATTTCTGATTTTAGGGTTGTCCGAAGTACATGCATAAAAATAGTTCCAAATTGTTTATTCTTTCTGACTACAAGCCTTCTATTTCATATGATACAGGCACACCGAAGACCACAGACGAGTTGGACAAGACCTGAAACAGAAGACGGATGACGATTACAAGAATACCAACAGCGCCTTGAGTGACAACGCCGCATAGCAAGAACGCCCAGAATCAGAATACTCGACCCTAGACCACACCGGACACGCTACCCCTTAGATGTTACCGAACTGACGCCTCAACACAGAATATGATCCTTTGACTTTCACGCAATATAGGACGTAGACCTGCCGTTCTGTACCCCACTACACACTCCAAGCAATTGTTACAGGCACAGATTTCTGGAAGGACCCACCCTGTTCCCAAGGGCGTCGTTAGGGAAGTCGTCTCGAAGAATCCTGAAGTCGCCTTGGTTCTCCCAGTTTTTTCTGGACGGCTTTGTGCGTACTATGGGGTACCGAGACAAAGGAATCATCCACGCGATTACAACAAATATTTTCCAGTATAAAAACCAATAACAGACTTAACGACTTGTACATAGCGACTCTTCTCTACTAGTTTTTATATTTCCTCATTGTTATTGTTATTCATTATTTAATTATTTATTTTAATATCTAGCGCTGCAAAAGATCTTAAATTAACTAAGAAATGTACCGTGAAATTTAAATTAAACATTGAGTTGATGGGCCGCGAAATCCGTATGGGAAGCGGCCCTTAAACTACAATTTCAATCAAAATTATTCTTTCTCAGACCAGAATAGTTATCCTTCAGTGGTTGACAGGCTTTGTAGGCCTATATATAGTCACTTAGCATGTACTTGATCCCATACCTGTATTAAATAATACTCTGTTAATTGTTTTCCTTCAAGATATCAGATTAATACGCACTAAAGTATGGAAGCCTGCTATGGTCACTCTTCCAAAGATTGACCTCAGCTCAGAGAAATACAGTTCAGGAGGCAACATGTACATGTGTAAAGAGCTGCCCCACCATAGCTCTAGGGGCTGTACATGTATCTATGCTGGATCTGGTTTCTGATGAATGAAGAGGTCAAGCTAAAACCAGGTCATCACGTGGACTGGTGTTAGGAATATATGTACATGTATGCAATGAAATTAATGAATCAATTGAACTTAAACATAGAAATAATATTATCTGACATGTCTGAGAACTGAAATATTCTGAGATGGATGTCTTGCCACTTGTTGTTTCATACATGTGTTCTAATACTTTCATTCAGTACCAGGTGTATGTATAATAGTAGTACCACTACATATGAATCAGCTTGGTATTATGGCCAGTTTTTCGTGTGTTTTGGGGGGCTTTTTCAAACAAATAGATACTATATGTATTTTGAATTGAAACTCTGGGAAAGAAATCTGCTACTCAGGAAGCAGCTATTCTTTTGAGGTTTACTATCTCCACTATTGCAGCCAGTCAATCGAATAGTCTCTGAAAATGATACTCGGGTATCACAATCAGTTAAAAACTATTTTTCCTGTGAGCCATAAATTATAAAATAATAATTTACAAATGGAAGTACAGTGCAATAAAATCTAGATTATGCAAAGAAAAGTTCACTTGCGATGGATGGTATCCGTCCCAACCCTCAATCAAGCAACAGTGTTTATCTTCTGAACCACCTTTCTATATATGCCCATGGGCCTAGTTTTTAAGTTTAAATTGGACTTTAAACCGCCTTGATGAAAAAAACTTAGTGTAATAGTTGGTTTATATGATGCTTTATTGCATTTTGTGCATTGAAGGAGCGCATTAAGATAACTTATTACTGCGTCTCCCACTTTTACATAATTTGAAATACATAGCACTCATTACAATCTTACATACATATTGAATACAACATCTGACGGCCGGAGAGAACAATATCGAAAAATAATTCATCTAATTGGTAGAGGGG